>PVJA010010699.1:0-56595 GCA_004027025.1 Myocastor coypus
AAAAAAAAAAAAAAAAAAAAAAAAAAAAAAAAAGTTCTATGGGTAGATATTTAAGTCTTTATATTTTCCTTTCTTTCCACTCAAATATATAACATTTTATTTTTTAAAATTTTTATTCAATCAAAAAATTAGAAACTCCCTTAAAGCAAGACAACAAGGAAGCATCGGGTGCATTTTATTTTTAACAAAGCCCTTTATTCCATTTGTCTAGTACAGAAATACATTCGTTTAAAATATAAGTACCTTGACCACTGAAATATTAAGTTTCTCCTTTATTCTGTTCATTATTTTAAATAATTTAGATAAATTACTTATAAATAGCAAGTATAAGTGTAACAAATCTCTGACTAGGATGAAAGATAAGATCATAACACACATGTACATATCCATACTCACAACATTATGTTTTTCTTGAATAACCTGAAACATAAATTGGAAAGCAGGAGTCATAATTTACCGAAACCTCATTATTACAACACAGTGATTATGCAGTGAGGCCGACCTAGATTTTTCTTAATACTGCCTCAGCAACAAAATAAATAACACATAAGTAAAGTGCCATCATCTCCATGCCAATAACTTGCCTATAAGTTATCAAAGTGTAAATTAAAAATAATATTCAATGTTTTCATATCAAAAGTTACAGGTGTTAGAGGAATAATGAAAACTGTCACTATCTCATTTAGAGAGCTATTGTGGATTTGATCTCTTGGACTGAAATGCAAACATAAATGCAGAAAGTTAATGTGATTTTTCTTATTTTTGATTGTTTAGCTATAGATATTTTTTTAAATCAAAGAAGTTACTGACTAGTTAAAATCAAATACACAATGTACTGAAATTTAAAAGGCTTAATTTTCTAATATTGTTCCTTTTCAACATTAATTTCATCACCAATGATTAATGGCAGTAGTCTACCTAAGATTTATTTTAAACTAATCTTTTACAATAGCATGATTTGTACTCTGACTTGGAAAGTTAAGTGATGCCTTTAGACTACTGTTTGTACCTTGCATGAGTAGAATGTAATGATTTATGTCATCCTTCATATTTTCAGGGCATACATTGCATGTTGAAAGCCTGGTAAGAAACAAAGCATCTTTATTATAGTTGCTAAGTTTTACAGAGCTCTTTTTAAAATTACTAGTAGATAAATGTGTTCATTCATGAATAGGACATTATTTTCAACTGAATAACTAAAGTTATGATTATCACTGTCAGCCTCTGACATTTTTTGCATGGAAATAAATATATATGGTTATTTAATAATTTGAAATAATTTATAAATACATTAAAAAGTATTGAAAATGCCACTGTATTTGTGTTGATATTGCAATTCATTGTTTAGATTTCAAAATGCATTTTGATAGCTTTTATCTATTTCCTGTCTACCAAGGTAAAAGCAGCTATAAATTTTTAACTACAGGATAACTTAACCATCTTGTGAATATTGACCTTATGCCTAAACATTAATGTAATGCTCACTGATTATTTTCCTAAATTGTGTAAGAGCAAGTATATTTACCAAAACATCTATACCACTCATAACAGAAAATATATCTGTTATCTGGATTTTATCAGAGCACCCTTCATCATGGCATTCATATTTCTTCTTTTTCTGCTTCTTTGTTTTGACATTTTGAGACAGAGTCCCCTTATGAAGGATATTGGATTTAACCCAAAATCCTTAATATTACCTTCAGCTTGATTATCTTCCCAAGTGTAGATTCCTAAGTTTTACATGATAATTTTTGATATACTTTCACTCAATATCTAGCAAGTTAATAATAGATATACATCTTCCTTAAATACTGAGGAACCATCCCTTTCTTTGGCAGTCACGAAGAAAGAGACTCAATCTCCCAGTGTACACTGGAGATCAGAATCCTACTTACAATATTGGCCAGCTAGCAAAAATAGATGACCTACTCACATTGATCAATCTTTCTTCCAACAGCCATCAGCTGTCTTCTACTTCCTCACTTCATTCTTGTAGCACTTTCAAGTTTTGATTCAATGGTTGCCATCAATCTCTATTGCCTTTAGTAACAGCCTTGTATAAACTCAGCTTTGTATATATACAGTGTCGTTTTTCTTTGATGTAAGCTACTACCACATTGGAGAAAGTAGAAGTTATACTTTTTTGAAGAACATAATAATCTTTTGTTTCAAAGCATCTCATATATCCTTAAAAATACATTTTAAGTTTATAAATTTGAAACTGAAAGATCACTACCAAGTACAAACTTAATTTGTGAACAAATATGTAAGTATGTCTTAGGAAAAAAGCACAATTCATATTTTTTGTTTCTTAAAGAGAGTACAAATTAGAATTAACTCAGGAAAAATTGTAAGTGATACGCAATTTTACTTGACAAAGTAATATGAATTTCACAGTAACTGCTGTAGTAGTGTATGGTCTTCCTACCAATTATTCACATTAACAGTTACACACATGTGAAACTGGAAGAAGAAAGCAAAAAAGAGAGAAAAAAGTATAAGAAATCAGGAAGAGAAAAATATAAGCAATTGAAAAAGAAGACAAAAGAAAGTATTATCTGCTTCTTTCCATAGAACAGCAGAAATGCAGTATAGTTGTCCAAACCATCCTGCTGATAGATAGACAGATAGATAGATAGATAGATAGATAGATAGATAATTTCTTTCCCCTACTCCCTCTTCTGTCTCAACTGAGTCTCCTTTCCTTTGAATGAGTTCATTCCTTTTTCCAAGGATCTATTATTTGCTTCAGATTTTTTTTTTTATCTTTCAGGTTTTCACACTAAGGAGACAATACAACATCTCCACATGTGGGTCTCATTTACTTCATTTAAGACTGGACTATCTAGATGCATTCATTTACTGAAGAAAGACTCAAATCTATCCTATTTTATAGGATAATAATACTGAATTGTGAAAAAGAACCACATTTTCCTTTTCCATTCCACAGCTGATGGGAATCTGGGTCATTTTCAGGATCTAGCTATGACAAATTGTGCTGCCAAAGCATAGGTACACATATGTTGCTGTGCTATGAGGTTTTCAGCACCTCTGGAAAAATATCTAGGAGGGGAATAGTTGCCTCAAATGAGATCTCTACTCCTATCTTTTTAAGGAATTTCCACACTAATTTCCATGGTTGTTGTACCAATCTGCACTCATCCCAGTGATGGACAAAGGTTCTTTATTCACCACAGCCACTGCAGCATTTGTTTTTGGTTATCTTCTTGATGTCAACCATTCTTTCTGGGATAAGGTGGGATCTCCAAATTGTTTAAATTTGGATTTCTTGAATGACCAATGATGTTTTTACCTATATTTCACTTGTCAATTATATTTCTTCCTCTGAGAGTGTATATTCATCTCAGATGCACATTTTCTCACTGGGTCTTTTAATTTGCAGGAGGAGGACCTATACATCTTCCAATTTCAGTCCCTATAGTTTGTCTTTCCTATTACTTTCTACCAAAAATCAATAGAAAAATTTCATGGGTCAAGCCAAATAGATTACCAGATTAAAGCACCTGCAAGCAGGAAAAGGGGCTGGGGTTTTATCCCCAGGGCCTGCTATGCTGTCCCCACCCCTAGGGCATGATGAGATCCCAATTGAGACTGGGCATGGTTGTGCACACCTGTAATCCCAGCTCTTCGGAGGTTGTAAACTTGGAGATCACTATGAGTGTGAGCTAGTAGTGACACCCTAAACACCCTGCAGACCCTTCCTTAAAATGAAGAAAAACAAAAGAAAAAATTCAAAGAAGGAATACAAAACTCATGAGGAAAACATTTTCAATGATAAAATTGTGAGGACTCCCAGTATCTGTCTTAGCCAGAAGAAACCAGAAACATAAACCATTTCCTTATGCCACTGGAAGACCCACCATTGTGAGAAGCAGCTAGGATACTTGGCCACGATCTTGCCTAGAGGAAAAGAGGTAACTGACACCCCCCCCCCCGACAGCACAGGGTACAACTAGTACCAGGAGGCAGTTGGGCTGGAGGAATGCCGTGGCTGATCCATTCCTGTACATGGCATGAAGCACTTGGGACTCAGAAACTTCCTTAGCCAAAGAAATATAGCATAAGTACACTCTAACAAATAGAAATACCTGTTAAGAAAACGACTAATTTATGATTTATTCTGTTATATAACTGTAGATTTTACTCCTATGATCTAAATTACATCGTTAACAGTTGCCAAAGTGTGTCAATTTCTAAATTTTGCTTCTTGCTATCACAGTTGCTAATAATTCTTAGATATTATATCTGTAGCAATCAATTTTTCTACCTTGGGTAACAATATGGGAATGTGTTAGAGTAATAACCTCATCCAAGTTTTACACTCAAAGACTGAGGGAAAAACCAAACCGAAAGCAACATCCTATTTTCAATTAATTTGGAGGGCAGCATACAGGACAGACACAGCCAAGAATTGCTCATGGACGGAGATATTTTGAAAGAACAGGTTATCTCCTAGAGTGACCTTGATAGTAGTGATACCACTAGCTACTTTCAAAATTCACAGCAATGATCACAAAAATCAGAACAAAAATAGTTTCTGAAGTAGAATATGACAAGAAAGAGCATCAAAATACATTTCATATCTCTATAGCACATAGAACAAGTCCAGGAGATATCAACAGAGAAGAAATTGGAAGTAACATACCTGAAATCTCTGAAATGATAGCAACTGAGGAAAAGAAACAGCTTCGTGTAGCTGTTGAAGAAATTATGTCAGAAACAATCTCTCAAGTAAAAGTCTAAATGATTAACATGGCCCACCTATGCTGACTCACCAGGCCTACTCCCAGTACCTCTCCACCTGTGCACCCCTCCAAGGACCACCCAGAACTCCATCGACTCCACGCAACCAAACTGGCACTCAGGTAGGATCTCTTTACCTGTGTATGCACCCGCACAGCCACGGGAACTCCGCTTCTGCCCAAAACCTGTGACTGGTGGGAGCATAGGCAGGAATACAATGCCTGCAACCTCCCACCACAGAAGCTTCTTTCTCTCCCAGAACCCAGCTCTAGCATCTGCTGTGGAACTCTGAAGCAAAATTATCTGCAGAAAGGCTGAGGTAAGACATTACCAGCTAATTCAGGAGCTGAGCATCTTACCAGAGGAACATAGCAGGCTCTTCCAAAAGCTGCAGCAGCAAGAAGATGAGCAGAGCAGCCAGACCCAGCCAAATACCTCTGGATGGGATCAAGATTGGTGGATCTGGACTGACATTTCAATAGGCACTAATGGCATAACTTCACCAAAGTGCAGATGTCGCTGCTCGAAAAAGTGACAAAGAAAAGGAGAAAGATGCAGTCTCAGGTCCCAAGCCCACACAAAACAAATACAGAAGACACTACCATGGACGAAAATGGGAATCATGCAGCTGAAAACTCTCAATTGGTACTATCTGAGGTAGACATACAAATGTAGAAAAGTATAGAGTAACTCAGGTCAGAGATAACACCTAAAGTTAAAAAAAAAAAGAAATGTATAAATTAATAAAATTTGAAGTATAAAAACAACTGCAAAAAGTATAGAGGAAATACGAGCAGATATAACCTCTGAAGTAAAAAAGGACATCTGTAAATTAATAGCATCTAAAGTAGGAGAACAACTGCAAAAAGTAGAGAGCAGATCAGAGTAGAATCAATCTCTGAAGTACAGAAAGAAAGGATAACTATAATGAAAGACTTAAATGCTACTAAAGAAAAATTCATAAAAAAAATTAGAGGAGACTATAGAAATGACAGATTTCCTGAATGAGCAGTATAGGAAAAAATAGATCGCATGAAACAGTTTAAAAGAGATTTAAAAGGAAATAAAATCGCCATCACAAGCTGGCAACACCATATGAAAGAAAATGAAGATAGAGTTTCAGATCTTAAAGACACAATCGCAGCTAGTGAAAAGGTAAGAAAGAAAGAATCTCTTAAAAAAAACAAAAAAACTAGGATGCAGGAAAAATATAATTCAACTTCTGCAAGATGATGCAAAAAAGAACAACATAATATTAATAGAAATCAATGAGAAAGAAGGAGTCAACACAAAAGATATGAACAAAATATGGGCAGAAGTAATATCAGAAAACATCCCAAATATGAGCAAATAACCTGACATTCAGATAACTGAAGCATACAGAACTCCAAATAACAACAATCTGACTAAAAGAGCACCCAGACATGTAATAATCAAGGTCCCAAAAATTCACCAAGAGAACAAAATACTAAAAGCCACTAGAAAAAAAGAAAGTTATCACATTTAAAGTTATCACATTTGGTCCTGGCAGGATGGCTCAGTGGTCTAAAGTGCCTACTTGGAAAAGCTTGGGCGGCTTCAGGGACCACGGTTCAATCTCCAGCACCACATGCTGCGCCGGCCCTGCCTTCGGGGCGGGCTGAGCTGGCCATAAAAATGATTGAATAAACAAAGATTCTGAAACAAGAAAAAATAAATAAATAAATAAATAAAATTAAAGTTATCACATTTAAACCCCTCAGAATAATGGCAGATTTCTCTACACAAACCATGAAGTCAAAAGAACATGGAGCACAGCACTTCAGGTCCTCTATGAAAACAAATTCCAGGTGAGACTGCTATACCCTGTAAAACTCACTTTCAAGTATGACGGAGAAACAAAATACTTCCATGACAAGGAGCAATGAAAGAAATTCATGATGTCAAAGCCATCACTACACAGACTACTAAAAAGAATATTTTAGAGAGGGATCAGAATGACTCAAACTCCATAAATGATAACAGAAAGAACGGGCCAAATAAGGCAATCAGTTAAACACAGGGGATAAGGTGGTAAAGAGTAGTAAGTAAAAGTCACGTCCATCGTAAGTCAATACTTTTCAATTATAACCATTAATGTAAATGGAGTCAATTCTCCAAGTAAAATAAATTCACTAGCAGAGTGGATAAGGAAGAAAAATCCAACAATATGCTGTATACAAGAAAAACACAAAAATCACAAGGAAACTTATAAGTTAAAAGTTAAGGGATAGAAAAAAAAAATACTACATAAAAAAGAAAAAAAATACTACATGATCCAGCACCTCAAAGAAAAAAAAAAAAAAAGCAGGGGTAGCAATCCTGTTTGCAGACAGTCTAAACTTCAAACCAAGATTGATCAAACAAAAAAAAGAAGGCCACTATATATGGGTTAGAAGAAAATTGAAGACAAAGAGGTGACATACATAAATATAAATATCCAACACAGGAGCACCAAGTTATGTAACACAAATCTTAATGGACGTGAAAAATCTAATATCCAATACCACAATCTTAAAAGGAGACATTAACACTCATTTATCCCAAAAAGATATGTCCAGCAGACAAAAATTAACAAAGAAGTCGCAAAACTGAATCAGAATTGGAACAACTGGACTTGGCAGACATACACAGAGTGTTCCACACAACCCCTTCTGAATACACATTTTTTTTACCTGCATATGGGACATTTTCCAAAATATAGTACATAATAGTGCATAGCTATGCTTAAGTATATGCAAGAAGGCAGAGATTATTCCATTCATATTATCTGACAACAGTGCAATGAAACTGGAAATAAATGACAAAGAAACCAAAACAACCTTGGAAATGCACGGAAATTAAATACCACTCTTCTCAGCAATCAGTGGGTTACAGATGAAATTAAACAATTAATTAAACAATATCTGCAACTTAATTAAAATTAAAACACAACTTACCAGAATTTATGGGATGCAATGAAAGCAGTTTTAGGGGGAAATTTATAGCTGCAAACTCACACATTAACAAAACAAAACAGGAATGAATAAATACTCTCATGCAGCACCTAAACCAACTAGAAAAGGAAGAACAAATGAAACAAAAGCCCAAAGACAGGAGGAAATTATAAAGATTAGAGCAGAAAATAATTCAGTCAACACAGAGAATCCAATACAAAGAATTAATGTATCAAAAAGCTGATTCTTTGAAAGATTAATGAAATTGATGAGTCCCTGTATAACCTCATCAAAAAGAGGAAAGAAAGGATTCAAATTGAAGCAATAAGGACTGAAAAGCATGAAATTCCTAAAGACCTACCAGAGATTCAGAGGATCATTAATAACTACTTTGAGAATCTTTACTTGCACAAAATTGAAAACGTAGATGAAATAGATAGATTCTTAGAAAAGGTACAAATTACGAAAACTGAATCAAGAAGATATAAGAAGTCTCAATAACTCAATAACAGTCAATGAAATACAAAATGTAATAAAAAGCTTACATTCAAAGAAAAGTCCAGGACCTGTGGGATTAACCTCTGAATTCGACAAGAAATATATAGAAGGCATAATCCCAATATTCCTCAAACTCTTCAGTGAAATTGATGAGGAAACAACCTCCCAGAATCATTCCTATGGACAAGTATTACACTGATACCAAAACAAGAGAGAGATATGAAACTAAAAAAGAGAACTACAGGCCAATTTCTCTCATGAACATAGATGAAAAAATTCTCAATAACGTCCGCAACAATAGAATACAGGAAATCATCAAGAAGATTATACACCATGACCAGGTAGGATTCATCTCATATATACAAGGTTGGTTCTATATATACAAGTATATGAATATAATATATTACCTCAGTAGAGCCGAAGCCAAAAATCACATGATCAACACAATTGATGCAGAAAAAGTTCTTGACAAAGTCCAACACACATTCATGTTCAGAGTCCTACAGAAACTTGGAATTAATCTGATAAAAGCCATCTATGACAATCCATCAGCTAACATAATTCTAAATGGGGAAAAACTGAAGTCTTTTACTCTTAGATCTATTATAAGGCAAGGATGTCCTCGATCACCACTCCTATTCATTATAGTTCTGGAGTCATTAGCTATAGCCCTTAGACCAGAGAGAGAAATAAAATGAATAAAAATACTTAAAGTATTTAAATTATCATTAATTGCAGATGACATGATAATCTACTTGGAAGACACTAAAAGCCCCACCAAAAAGCTATGCTAAGTAATACCCAAACTCAGTAGTGTAGCAGGATAAAATTTCAACATACACAGATAAGAAACACAGATTGAAATTAGAGAAACAATACCTTTTATGATAGCAGTGAAGGATAGAGAATACTTCGGAATTAACTAAGGAAGTAATAGACCTTTTCAATAAATACAATAGTACTCTGAAAAAAGAGATCCTGGAGGATTTTTAAAAAATGTAAATATATTCCATGCTTTGGATAGGAAGAACCAACAGTGTGAAGATGGCCATATTCCCTAAATTGTTATACAGATTTAATGCAAAATACCACTAACATAACTCATAGACCTGGAGAAATCATTCCTAAAATATGTTTGGAACCAAAAAAGACCTAGAATTGCAAACACAATCCTGGGAATCAAAGACAAGGCAGGAGGCATTACAATTCGAGACCTAAAGTCATACTACAAAGCTACAGTGATAAAATCAGCATGGTATTGGCAAAATAAAATAAACTGGAGGATCAATGGAATACATTAGAAGATGCAAAACCAAACACAAACACACTCATCCACGTTATCTTTGACAAAGAAGACAAAAGTGTTTACTGGAGGAGGGATATTCTCTAACAAATGGTGCTGGAAAAACTTGCTCTGCATATGCTGAAAACTAAAACTTGACCCAGATCTATCACCATGCACTAAACTTAAGTCAAAATGGATTAAAGATCTAAACATTACAAGAGAAACACTAAATCTCCTGGAAGAAAAAGTGGCAGAAAATATTGAAGACATCAGGGTATGCAAAGAGGTCATGAACGAAAATGAAACACATGTTTAACACTGTAAAGAATCAACAACTGGGACCCATTCTGGCTAAGAAGCTTTTGCATGTCAAAAGAAGTTACCAACAGAGTGAAAAGACAACCCACAAAGTTCAAAAAATAAAAAAATGTTAAGTAACAAGTATTCTGACCAAGGTTTTCAATTTAGAATTTATAAAGAATTAAAAACTATTTGTGTCACAAAATTCAAAGACCCAATCTAAAAATGGGCATCTGATACGAACACACACTTCTCAGAGAAAGAAATTCAACAAGCCTATAAATACATGAAGAAAGGCTCCACATCACTAGCCATTCATGAAATGCAAATTAAAACAATTCTTAGATACTATCTCACCCTGGGGGGGGGAAGGCTTTCATAAGGAAATCACCCAACAACAAATTTTGGAGAGGTTGTGGGAAAAAAGGAACCCTTTTTCACTGCTGGTGGGAATGCAGACTGGTACATTATAGAAACCAGTGTGGACTCCTCAAAAAACTAGAACTAGAAATCCTACTCAATCCAGCAATCCCCCTACTGGGAATTTTTTCCAAAAAAACTGAAAACATCATATAATAGTGGTATCTGTGCACCTATGATTATAGCAGTACAATTTGTAATAGCCAAATCTTGGAAACAACCAAAATGCCCATGATATGAAGAATGGTTGAAAAAGATGTGGTACTTTTATACGACAGAATATTACTCAGGTATAAAGAATTATAACCTAGAATACTTTATATATAATTGGATGTGTCTTGAAGATATACTCATAAGTGAAATAAACCAAACCTACATGTGTAAATATCATATAGTCTCCCTAGTGTAAGAACTCAAAAGAAGAAATAAAAATGGAGAGGCATAGCACAGCTGAATGGAAATCAAGGACTTAAGAGTTACACAATGAAGTAACTGCAAACAGAAAAGATAGGAAACATGGCAGGAGCAAAACCATGCACAGTAGGAATTAGATATTGGTCCTGTGAACCTGCAAAAGATTTATCACACTGAGGATATCAATGTGTAACACTAAAACTATGCTTGGAATGTCTGTCATTCTAGTCTTTTAGATGTGTGCTGCTTGTAATATTTCAGTTACTGCTATACTCTCTCTCAAGTAAATGGTTGGTTTACATGAAAATAAAAATGGTATTAAATGAGCATAAGAGACTACAAAAAATACCATAGGATTAACAGGCTACAATTTTATACATGCTTAGATTTTGAAATTTCTGTATAAAAAATGTGTAACTGCCTTTATCACATTCCATAGAGATTTATTAGGATACTAACTCCAAATTAATTTTGATTATATTATATATTATTATATTATTATGTTTAATACTCAGAAAAATAGTGACGTTAGTAGAGTAATAATATCACTAGGCTTTTCTTCTGGAGGGCTAAGAATATAAGTTTACAGACCAAATATTAGAGAAAAAGAAGGGCTACAATGACAGCCAATATTGTGACCCTAGCCCTTCAAAGCCAATGAGGACTCAGGACAGAACAGCACCTGTGCTGTAGCATCCTATAACTCAACTGTTTCCCAAATTTTCTGTTCAAGGAGATTAAGGGACCACAGAGAAAAGGGATTGAAGGTAAATAGTGTGCCTAAGGAGAATCACCTAGAGAGAAAACATACTCTTGGGCTTTCACAGAGACCAAACTGATCAAGCAATGGCCATGACTCATCCAGACAGCTGACACTGACAACGAAGTACTTTTTCTAAGAAAGAAATTCAAGTAACTTATTTCATATCCTATATCAAGAAAGAATCCATAAATAAAGTGTTGCAGTTGTTTGCATAGGGCTTGGCCCTGAGGATCCACATGTATGTTGGAGTTAAGAGATGATAAAAACTTTAAGGCCTGTCATACATAGTGGAGGATTATTGAGGACTTTACCCTTGCAAGAAATTGAAATTTTTCCTTAGGAGGTTAATTTCATGAAATATTATAAAAGAACACACCTAATGTTTTACTAAGTTCTCCTCTAGTTTTTGTGTTGTCATGTCATCATTTTTATCAGGTATATGGAAGAGACTTTCCAATGTCATATTTTTCCCTGTAAATGTCTGTTTATTGCTGTTCTCCATTTCTATATTCTGGTTCCTTACATTAGCGGAGGCTAAGGTTCTCTTGTAAAACTAATTATATATTGATGTGCCTATAAATTTTTATCACCAATATGGTAAACAGTAAAGTGTTTTAAATATAAAACTAGATACTATGAGTCTGAAATTTCTTATCTTAAGTTACATGGTTAAAGTAATGTACTTTAAAATGTATGAGCATAAGAAATCTAATGGGTATATTCTAAGAATTTTTACTGAATGATTTTATCATATTATCAATAATAATATAAATTGCACTTTGATCCCCTATAAAACAAGGAATGTACATATGAAACCTATAGCAAATGGTACAATAAGAGATCATATGCAAGACAGCCTAATATCACCCTAAAGCACCTGATTAGGCAGACACAAGGGTTGGGGTTTGATCCCTGGCTTGTCATGCCAGCCCTGCCCATGGGGTGCACTGAGTAGTGATTGAAACTGGGCCTGGTGGTTGAGCATGCCTTTAAGTCCAATGATTGGGGGCCTGAAAACAGGAGAACCATTAAAATCTGATATGTGTAGTGAGACCCTGAAGACCTTGCATTAAGTACAAAAATAAGTAAATAAAAGAGAAGGCCCATGCATTGCTCTCAAAGCAGCAGTTATTTACCAGTTATCCACTAACAGATGTATTGTAGGAGGTTGAGGATACAAGTAGGAATTTGTGGACCCCATTGGAGACAAAGTCCATCCTGGGTTGCTTTGACAAAGCAAGCCAGCAGTCTATTGTAGGTCTAATGACTATAGTCTTGGCTACGGACACAGAAAGTTATTTCATCCTATACATTTAATTTTAATTTCCCTTTGAACTTACCTCTATTACCAAAGCGTATATAGTAACTAGGGTGAACTCAAGGTTTACTTGTAACTCAGTTTAAAAACCCACTGAACTTGGTGACAAATATAATCCTGAAAAAGTCAGTTTTTCTCCCAACTTGTCAGCAATAACTTGGGTGCAGTCCTCCCTGACCAATATGCCGCAAGATAAGCATGTTTGCTTTCATGAAGGCAGAGCTATTGATTGCATTTTGATTGAAATTTCCACAATTTCTGCCAGGACCTCTCAGCTATTGTGTGGGAGAGAGTCTGTGTGACAAGAATCTACTAAAAACTAAAGTATTTTCATGTCCAAAGTGGGGGCATGCCAACCATATCCATCTTCAGTTCTAAAAGTAAATCTCTTACGTGGGTACAGACCTACTCAATAATCATTCAAAGACCATTTTGCCTACCCAGTACTCAGCAGGACGTACATTTGTCCATGACCCCAAAGACAAACCTGCAGGTATTAGCATTGTTTAAATGATGAAACAGGCCGGGCGTGGTGGCTCACGCTTGTAATCCCAGCACTCGGGAGGATGAGGCAGGAGGATCGGTGCGAGTTCAAGACCAGCCTGGGCTACAAAAAGTGAGCTCAAGGCCAGCCTGAACTGCACAGTGAGACCCTGTCTCAAAAAGACAAAAAAATAAAAAAATAAAATAAAAATAAATGATGAAACAGGCCTATAATTCAGTTTCAGTCTCTCTCAGCAGACATCAGGGAACATCCTTACCTAACCAACAACTCAGGCTATGACTGCAGAAGTAAGTTCTCAAAGGGATGAAGCAGAATAAAATACAGAGATAATAAATCCACTATCCACAGACTTTTAGTTAGACTCTTGGCAAACAACAATCGTACTGATCCACATTCTAACTTGATTGGTTTGAGAATTACCCAAAATAAATGAAGCAGACTTCTTGGAATGTCTGGGACAGTCATGAAGAAGTGAATATAGGCACTAAGTCTACTGCATACTTCTTCCCTCTGGAATTGCCCCACTTCTGCTAGTTATGAAGGGAGGAACTTTCCTTTTGTATGCCCTTATGCCATCACTTTGGAGCTAGCTGATCTTGGTCATGGAATAAAACTTTTGAGACCATGATCAAAAGTTTTCTTTTTTTGTGTGTGTGTGTCTTTTTGAGACAGGGTCTCACTATACAGTTGAGGCTGGCCTAGAGCTCACTTTTGTAGCCCAGGCTGATCTCGAACTCGCACCAATCCTCCTGCCTCAGCCTCCCTAGTGCTGGGATTACAGGCATGAGCCACCACGCCCGGCAAAATTTGTCTTCTATTAAGTCATACATGGTGGGTATTTTGCCTTAGAGACAAGAAAACTAAAGCTGGATTAACACAGTCAGTCAAGAAAATTCATTATAAGTATCCTCTGATAATGGACCTGATACCCAAAGACCTTAAAGTAGATGATGCAGTAGTCATGTGAATAACTTCAAATCTATTCAGACTACAAATGGAGAAGCCATATTATCAGCCTTGTAATGCTGTAGGATATTTTTACCAGCTGAGGCAGTTTTTAAAGACTGGAGAAGAAATTTACTCTTTCAGTTGCACAGATTCAAATTCAACTACATGCATGTCATGCACTCAAGCAAACATGATATCGTGATAGGGAATTAGCAATGGCCGAGTCATAAATTTTGATTGAGAATCTATAAATTACAAAATGAAAAAAAATATTTTTGAAGTTCACAGAGATGCATGAAAAGACAGACGACCAATTGATCAAAATCAGGAAAATAATATAGGCACAAAATAAAAAGCTTATTAAATAAATATAAACACTAATATAAGAACCAAAGAGAAATTCTGGGTTTAAATGATACAATGACAGGACTAAAAATTTATTAGAAACCCTCAACATTGGATTAATCATGCCAAGAAAATAATCATCAAACTACAGACAAGTTTCTAGAAATTATTGTTGTGAAGGAACAGATAGAAAAATTTATGAAAAAGGATTAAAAAACTACACACCAAACCTATATAACATCAACAGATGGAAATAAATAAGTATGTATGAAAGGTGGGGTTATATAGACATTGGAAAGGTAAAAGAAAATTAAAGAAATAAAAATGTATGTGTTTATAAACATTGAAGAGAATATTGTTTTCATTTGTAAACAACATGGCTTGATATCTAGAAAAACAAAAACTTTGAATACCTTTTTACAAGGATGATAGAAAACTTAAGAATATAAAATCAGTACACAACAATAAGTTACATTACTATGCAATAAGAATAAACAATAAACAAATGAAATTAAGAAAACAATGCCTTATATTGTAACAAATTTAACTAAGACAATGAAATATCCGTACTCTAAAAACTTAAATCCAGTAACAAAACATTTGAAAAGTCACAAATAGATTTTTTAAAAAGCATGTTGTTGGATTAGAACACTTTGTAAAGTGGCCTCTCACTTATTTTGGACATTATGTGCCAGACACCTCCAACGCTAAGTGAAAATCAACAAAGTAACAATTTTATATTTATGTTAATATTAATATATATTTTAAGGGTTGGGGAAATAGCTCCATGGCACAAGTGCCTACCTGGTAAGCGCAAGATTGTGAGTTCAAACCATGGTCTTGCCCCTCCCCCCAAAAAAATATATATGGGTTTTATAAATCCTTCCCACACTTATAAACCTCTCCACCCCTTCCACCCTTTTAGAAACACTTCTAATGCCCCTTTTTTCTAAATTTTACTTTATTTTATTTTGTAAAGTAAAAACTAAGTCAAATATAAATAGTAGAAACAAAGATAGGAAAAAGAGAAATGCACAACATAAGATGTGTTGCACACTTTTAAAACAAGAATAGCAGACAAGTAAGATGAAGGGAAAGAGAAAATATAGACAAAAAAGAAGAGGGAAAATCACAGAAAGGCTGAGATGAAGGTATTAATACTTTTTCTCAGTTAATGTTTAGAATTTTCATTTTGACTGTGTACTGATATCTGTGATCTAAGCAACTACACTGACAGCAATGAATAATATAAAACCATATGTACCATTTCTAATGTTTTATCAATTATTATTATACTCACTCTAGAATAATTTTTTAAAACGCATAATAATAGAGCTGGCCAGACTGCGCAGTGGATTAAAGTGCCTGCTTGGGCAGATGCAGGCAGCAGGGTGTGACTCCTGCCATGACATGCTGGTCCCATCCCTCTGGTGCGTTGAGACAGCAGTTGAGACTGGCCATGGTGGCGTGTACCTGTAATTCCAGCATTTGGGAGGCTGAAAACAGGAGCATCGCTACAAATCTGATCTATGTAATAAGAACGTGTAGACCCTGTGATAAATACATAAAAAAGAAAAAAAAATCTTCAAATATTCTTAACCATTTTCTAAACTTGGAAACTTACATAATTTTAATAGCATACATATAGTGTACGACAAAAATCCTGCAATATAGTGAATAATGCTTGATAAATAACTTTGGTTAATAGTATTTGAATATCCATGAAACTATGAATTCACAAATTTGAACCTTGAAACAGTGAGGGGCTAGTGTATTTTTAAAATGCCTATACTCCTCAAAGTAGTCTTTATTGCAGATAAAGCGTCTTATAATTATGCACCTATAACATATATACACAAAAGACTCAAAATACCAAAATAAGGCTGAGAAAAATTTGTAGTAATCCTACTGCTAACTACAATATAATTTTGTCTTAAGACACTTTATCTGATGAAGAGATTCTAGTTGAAAAGGATTTCAGTAATTTCAGCTGCTGTCTACTATGATCTATTTGCAGAGTTTTGCATAAAACATTTTACCAACATTTTCTAAACATAAATATAGCACACTGCTAAAGTCGACCCAAACCAACAATGGATGAATGTAAAGAAGAAACAAGTTCAATGGCATCAATAACCTTGATTTCAACAAAATTTTCCACAGGATATAGGAACTATATTGGAAAGCTATAGTAATCCAAATAGAATGCCATTTGCTAAATACAAAGTCGATTGAAACAGAGCAGATAATCAAAAATGAAACCTTCCGTACATAATTAACTAATATCTAAAAGGACTTCTAAGTATACTTTCTGCAAGATGCCTACTATATTTCATAGGTATGGTTGGGAAAATAGATGCCTTCTTGTAAAAGGATGAAATTATATTATGCATAATAATTAAATAAAATGGATTTAGAGTTAAATGTAAGAAAATAAATGAAAATTATACAAAGAAACATTAGACAGAAAAGTACTTAATATTGTTTTGTCAGTGTCCTTTAGATCATCTTGAAAGTACAGGAAAGAAAAAATATTAACTAAGTGTGTTTTCATGACAGTAACAAACTTTCTGCATGCGCAGAAAACAATTGATGAAATGAAGAGCAATATTTACCAGCCACACATCTCTCAAGACTGTAGTATCCAAACTAAATATTGAATTATTAGAACTCAGCACTAAAAATAAATATATATGTATAAGTAAAAATGTGAATAACTTCTTTTTTAAATTATAAAAAGACATGAATAGGGGCCGTCAAAATACCACAGAAGACTATAGCACTTGTTTTGGCAAGCTTAGGCAAGTGCAGGAACCGCAATTTATCCCTGGCACCACAGGCCATGCCAGCCCCACCTGCAGGACAGGCTGAGCTGGTCACAGAGTCTGAGTGTGATGCAGTGGTGCACACGTGTAATCCCAGTGCTGAGGAGGCTGAAAACAGGAGGATCCCTGTGAGTCCACACTGTGTAGTGAGACCCTGTAACAACCAAGAATATTTTTAAAAAGGCACAAATACATTTCCAAAGACACATGTAAAATAACCAAATGAAAATTTATTGAACATTCTTGTCACCAAAATATAGAAGCACATACACATCCATTAATAGACAATTGGATAAAAGCTATATTTACATATGATGGAATACTACTCTGCTATAAATGAGGTTGTTCTTGATTAACTTGTAGGAAAATAGTTGCACTTTGAGGGCATAATGCTAAGTGAAACAAACCAAACATGTAAATTTAAATATTCCATTGATTTTCTTATGTGAGAAACTAGACAAAAGCTGCAAAATAAAGCATAGTCAACAAAAATTAGGGAAGTAGCACTTTTGCAGATGAAAAGGGACCCAGGAAGTGTTATGAGGGTGTAGGAAGGGGAGAGGAAGGAGAAGTACTGAGATGTTATGTACATATCCTAACTACCCACAAGTAATGTGATCATTATGTACTGCAAAAACACGAAAAAAATGAAAACAAAGGAAAAGAAAGATGCTAGTACTTAAGCTTTCTCTCTGTCCATTAGTTTATATAATTCTTTTTTACCAATTTTGCATGTTGTCATGGTTGAGATTTTCCAAGGAAGACAATGCAATACAGGATACATAAAATTATTGTATAACGAATTACCCAAAGAATTATATAGAAAAAGTACACGAAATCTATTCATACACTAAAGATCGAAGAATACAGCTAAGCACTTGGGTGCTAAAATCCTGCACGAGTCCAACTGAAGCCATACAGTTCATAATCATGCCTTCCACGAGGGCAACATCCAGTCCTGCTTCACTCATCAGCTCTGGGAAGGTTCAAAAGTCAGTGGTGGAAGCTAAGCTTAAAAAGCCTAAGCAATTTGTACCCCCTCTTTTTTTTTTTTTTTTTTTTTTGGCAGAAATGGCTGTTCCACTGCTGTCAGAGAAGCTGTATTTCAAGAAGTCTCTAAACAACCTTTGCTTACTTGATGCCAGTCCAAATATTACTCATACCTGAATTTAGCAAAGTAACACAATATAGTCCAATAGACCATAATAGTAGTTAGTTACCAGCACAGTTGGTTATTGTACAAAGTCGTTGAACCTTTTCAGCTCAGGATATTAGATTTCAGCTACGTATATGTATATATGTATGTACGTATATGCAAGATGGAATACGTATATAGCTACTTTCAGTTGAATGAGAAGAAATGTTTGTACCAATATTGTTTAGCCAAGATATCATATCTACATTTTGTCTAAGTAACTGTTATAAAACAGTATGCAATGTGTTAATTTTTATAGCTGTCCTACTAACCTGTTTTGAAGCTGTTTCATTGTTATTTTATCTTTTTTCTCATTAAAATGAATAAAAATTTTAAAAAAGAAACAAAAATTAAAAAAAAACACACCAAGTCTAAGTGTTATGGTTTATGTCTAGTTGTTCCCCGAAAGCTTCATGAGTCAGGGGGCGGGCACTTCTAGAGTTTGAAACTTGATCCATGATCCCTGGGATTATGAGTTTTAGTACTGATGGGATTATGGGGCTCAGTACTTCTGGGATTATGGGTGTAGCCTAAGGCGGAGGCTGAGGTGGAGGCCCTGAATGTAATATAAAGAGAGAGAGAGAGACAGACTCAAGCTGTTGCTCTCTTCTCCCCTGTTTGGTCAGTTGCTTCTGTCATGATTATTGCTGTTACACCGCCATGAACTGGATGCTCTCCACCCTGCTCCACTCAGCCTTGGGCCAGTTGAATATGGACTGAAACCTCCAGTAACTTTGAGCGAAATAAACCTTTCCTTCCTTCATCTTAAGTGTTGGGTATGGCAAGTACAAGGTCCAAAGTTCAATTGCAAGTACATTCAAAAAAATAAAATACAACAAAATCAGAACAGAAACTTCTTGATCGAACAATTATTTTTCTATAAAATAAGTTGCACGCGGATAGCACCTAGTTAACCAGCAGCTTGTGTAATAGCCAAGGCTTCTTTAATCTCAGTACTGATGGCCTCTTGTGTGTCTGTATGGCTTAGGACTGCATATTGCGAAGCAGGGATTTTTTTTTTTTTTTTAATGTAGCCCTTTAAGACTAATGGCTCAGAAGCTCTCTTCTGAAGTCACTTTTACATATGTTATGTGAAACTTCAAGAGGTAAGTTTTGCTGCTTTTTGAAGTGGTCTTAAGGTACATCATTTTTACCCCTGCATGCCATACTGGCTTCTGCTTCTGTCACTCACTAATCTCCTCTGCAACTACACTATGCTTGGTGTCAAATTGCTACATGAATACTCCCAGGCCAAAATTTAATATTTTTGTTCTTTTTTTCCTTCCTTTTGCCTACCATTTACATCATAAATCAAGCTGAAATCAACCAGCAGTGCCCACATAGCAGGATGAATACTGGTCTGTGTTCAGATTTTCTCCTGTCAGTTGAATAAATTTACCATTTTTATTTTCAGTCTTTTGCTTAGTCTGAGAACAAAGAAAATATACACATTTTAAACAAATGGTAACATACATAGCTGCTAGTTCACCTGCTAAGAGCTTTTGTTGCCAACTGAATATATATCTTTATCTATATCTATGTCTATGTCTATGTCTATGTCTATATCTATATCTATCTATGTATCTATGTATCTATCTATCTATATCTATATCTATATATCTATATATCTATATAGATATATAGATAAATAGATATATACATATTTTTTGCTTTGGTTCATTTGCTTTTCGTTGTGAGGAACCAGAGATCGAACTCAGGACTTTACACTTACCAGGCAGGCACTTGTGTCCCTGAGCAATCTTCCTAGCCCCTGCCAACTGAATTTTTGAGCTAGATGTTTGCTGCCAGAATTCTTATGACTATTTTGGTCTTTTGCAATCCAATCATAATAACTTATAAGGTTCTACTGACAGGATTATAAGACTTCCATGATATTAAACTCAACATTTTTCCAAGTTCTTCTACCACATCAGCTCTGAGGATTTTTAAACAACATGATTAAAAACATCCCAGTGCCTCTACTCTTCTAGCATTAGTTCTCTGTTAGTAAACTTTTTTACTGCAGAGACACAGTGATGAGCTCCCACAACTTAAAGGAGAACAGCCTTGATGGGGCTCACACTTTCAGGTGATTCAGACTTCTTTTCCACAAGGCTGACAAGGTAAGGTGGACCAAGATGCCTAGCTCATGCAGATAGGCAGAGGAAAAAGCAGTGCCAGAGGGTGGGGTCAGGGATTAGATATCCTACTAATAGGTGTTACTTGGGTGACCCACTGCGACAAACCCACAAAAGTTCTCCACAAACACCATGGGTGACTCTCACACTGTAAAATTAATACAGTCAAGCATAACTCTCAGTTAGGACTGTAAAAAGTTATAAAGTTATTTCTTACAATATCTTATATTGGCTTTTAAAAATATATTTCTTCCTTTTCAAAAGCTTAATCCACAATTTCATAATATAATGAAATATGATAGATGAAATTGTATTAAGAATATCACCTATCTATTTAAATAACATTTCGTTTTTGTTGATGTTTAGAGAAGAATTACCTTCCTTGAATAGTAGTTTAGAAATATACTTTTTGTATCAGTTAGCTGACTGACTTTTTTTTTTTTTTTTTTTTTTTTTTGCTCAACTTGCTTAGAATTTGATACCATTTACAATAATAGCTTTAGCTTTTGATAACTGCTTTGAATCAAGGAGGCTGTCAACGGTTCAAAGAGCACCAGGATTGTTTTTAACTATAAATGAGATGTCTAGAAAATGTCTATCAAAGAACTCTGGCTGCCAAGCATGGCTGCTGATCATGACATCATTGCCAGAAGCTTGCATCTGAGAAATCTGGCTCCTAAATGCAGTAACAAGCATTCTGATGAGGAAAATTTGACAACATTTTTTTACACATTGCTAAAGAACTTTGTTTTCCTAAATTTATAGATTAAAATCTGAAATGGACGGTGAGTGTATAAAAGTTACTTTGTGTGTATGTTCTAGCTGTTTTCCTACATTCTGTTAATTAAAACCCAAACACTGAGGTTGGGCAGGCTTCCGTAATCCCAGCACTCAGGAAGTTGAGGAGTGAGGGTCACCTTGAGTTCAAACCAAGTTTGGGCTACCATAGTGAATTCAAGGCCAGTTTGAGCTACATAGCCATATCATGCTTCAAAAGTAAATAAATAAATAAATAAATAAGCCATCAACTTTGAAAAGCACTTGTATAGAATAGCTTAATTTAGGCAGTCTTATATAAGTAGCATAAGTAGAGATGCCATCTGACACCAATTCAAGCTCTAGCGTTTACTCTTTTGAGGAGCTTGATATTCATTGTAGACAAAAGGCATTTAAAACATAATTTAAAAAATTGTAGTCCTTGACTTTTTTAAAATAGGTACTCTACTCCATAACATGAATATCAATATTGAGAAGACCAAGCTGATGGGATAGTTCAGTGGACTAAGAACCTGCTTTGGCAAGTTCAGGGACCAGGGTTCGAGCCAGTAATCCCTTGGGTGTGGTGGAGCACGCCTGCAATCCCAGCATTGGGGAGTCTGAAAACAGGATGACCACTACATAGTCAAACCTTGTGCCAAATATATAAATATAAAAAAAATAATATTGAGAAGACTGAAGAAAAGAAAAACATAATGATCTTACATTTTAGGAAAACATGAGTACTCTCTTGTTCTTCTATAATGAATAAAATCACATTTATTCACTGCCTCCTGTTTTATGCATTAGTAATTTTGAGCATATGAAAGAGAAACGTTTGAACATTTTTGAGACCTTAAGTTTTCTGAGGCTTCTTTCTTTCTTTCAGATCAAGCAAACAAGAGACCCAGTTGAAATAGTGTTTGTCTTTTGTTGTGATGTGATTATGCAGGCACAGTGACTGAAGAAAAATGAATTGGAAATAAATTCCTGTCCATTGGCTAAAATTACATCTTTATTAATTGGTCATAAAACAATGAATGATATTGCAGACTGCTAACAGGATGAATTTAGTGAAATGGAATAGAGTCATCATTTTATCTCAACATATACCTTACAACCAATAGAGGTAATGTTCTAAGCAACAATTTGTGTGCCATGAGATAATTATTACTGAGAAATTGAAAATAATCTGCATAATTTTAATATGTATTGTATAATATATTATAATATATTATATGAATGATAAATACCGTAATACCATATACCATGTGTTGCACCATGAATCAAACTCAAAACCTCACAGTTGCCAACCGGTCACTGTGACACTGAGAGAATTACATATGCCTAAATAGTCAGAGAAGCCAATAAAAATTTATTGTGCAAAAGATCTCTCTCCATATACAGATAAATATGCATATGTAACTATTATATTTCATGTGTCAATAATTTTACATGATGTTATTACTAAAAGTCCCTAGTACTGTTCTGTCTAAATTCTCACAGTAAGGCAGAACATTTACTATTAGAAAATCATTAACTTTTATAAATTGTAAAATCTTGGCAAATTGTATAATTATAAAATAGAGAAATGTTATCCCCTCCCTGATTTAGGAAAGAGCAATTATACATGGAGTATAATAAATGAAATAGATCCTCCTATTGTTTTCATGTTTAATAGTTGATGATAAAAATAATCATTATGATGAAAATCCATGTTTCTCTTTTCTAAACTGATAAGTGCATTACACTGATGTAATGATTTAAGTACTATTTTACTATGTTGTTATGACAATAATGTAGGTACAAAAATAAACTGTTCTATAACAACAATCATGTGATATGTTCAGGAGCCACAGTTCATTCATCTTTGTCACCACTATATAATGCTTTCGGTTACAATTAAAAGTTGATGGAAAGTAAAATTATCTTTTACCTTTGTTAAATGTGAATCATGTACATTTATATGTTTGACACCATTGTTTGATGACTGTATACATAGTCCAGTTTTCCATAATTGTATTGTGTTACCAGGGAAATTGGCAATGTTGGAGGCTGGTGATTTAAGCCTCCTACAACTCATCATAGTAATCTAACTCTGCATTTTATGCCTCATAATAAAGCTTTTCCACAGGGTGTTCAAGGTCAAGTTAAAGCAAAAACAGTATAACAAAACATTCATCTTTTGTATCCTCTTCAGTCAAATTCCTTCAGGATTAACTTTGGAACCATGTACAGTGCTTTGTAGAACTGTTGTCAGTGTCAGCCATTGGGACAAGTCACAGCCATTGCTTGACCAGCTTGCTATCTGTAAAAGCCTGAGGGAATATTTTTTCTCTAGGTGACTCTTCTTAGACATTGTTCTTTGTTTGTTTGTTTTTAAATTTAATTTAATTTTACTTTACTTTGGCTGTTTGGAAACAGGGTCCTGCTATGCAGTTCAGTCTGGCCTTGAACTCACTTTTGTAACCCAGGCTGGTCTTGAACTCACACCAATCCTCCTGCCTCAGCCTACCAATTTCTGGGATTACAGTGGTGAAGCTTATGAATGAAATAAATCAGTATTTTGCAATGATGGAAAATATTCATCCTATGATCTTTGTGTGAAATATGTAGTTATTTTCACTATCAATTATGAGAATACATGTAAAAGACAACACTTAAAAGTACACTAAAAGTGCTTGATGAATGACAGAAACTTAACACATATTTAGCACTCAAACACATATTTACTCACAAACACAAATTACTCACAAATACATGTTATTATCAGTATTATAAAGATTGCAATTGTGAAGAACAAGAACCTACCTCAAAATAGAGGGCTCCAATACCACAGGTGACAGCTGCTTTGGAACAGTGCACCACACAGCTGGGGGGAAATCAGACCCATGCCCAAGTCCCAAGGGGAGAGCCCAGATCCCAGAGTGAGGGCTCCCAACCAGGGAGAGAGGACTTGACAATCAGTCCCATTGCCACCTGGATGAGCAGACATCAGACTGCACACCCCAACACAGTATAGAGCACATAGGCCTGGAAAGGTCGGGTCCCACCACTAATGGAGTGCAGTTCTTGGTGCAAAGGCAAAAACTAACCAATTGCACAGGTACTGGTGAAGACAGCACTGAGAGGAGGGAGCAACGAAACCCTACAGCTGTCAGCACTCAGCCCAGCAGCCCACTGCCAGCTTGCATCTGGCAGACAGCACAGGGCTAATCACATCATCCCTCTACCAATGGAAACAAGCACCACGCTTGCCTTGATCAGTAACTACAGTTGGGGGAGTGCAGATAAGGACCTCTAAGCAAGAAGATACCTCAACATCTCATAGGCCCTAAAACTAAGGAGAGAAAATCATGTCTGGCTGGACACCTGACTTGCAGTTGTGGGAAAGAAAACACTCCTTCAGTAACACAGGAAGTATTCCTTTGACTCAATTATTATTATTTTTTTTTTTTTTTTTTTTTTTTTTTGTATTTTACGTCTTTTTAAAATTACTCTCTTGCAGGACTTCTTCAGAGTTAGAGGACTTCTCTCACCTTGTTTTTAAATCTTTTCATTTTTTGTATCCTTTTCCCTGCTTTCTCTTTCAATGTTTTTCTCTCCATTTTCTATTTTTTATCTTCCACTTTTGCTAATTAACATTCTTCCCCACTTAAATTCTTTTTAGTGTCCATTGTCTGTCACCCAATTTCCTTTTACTCCCTATCAGGACTTGTACTGAATTTATCTCCTAAATCCAATTACTGCATTGATGATATTTTTACAATTTTCTGTTTATTCCATATCCATTACCCCACTACTCCACCTTTTCTTTACAAAATTGCTAACCTATACGAATCCCTAGATAAAGTATGAAATTTATGATATTGGTGTTGCATATTGCACTATTGTTCCTAGAAGTTAACTTGTCCCATTTAGTAGACATTACTGTAGGTAAATAGTAGGATAATAGTTTGGCTTAGTGTTCATGCTATAGTTATAGATCAGTTTCTGTGGACAAGGGCAGTAGTTTATAGGTCGTTATATTTGTATAAGTTTACGTAATACAGTTTATGTAATTGACATATAAAAGCTGTCACAGATGCTGTTATTAATGGTTTTCTTGAGATCCTGATATTTAAATTACCGACTGGCCATTTACAATAGTGTAGCCTATTGTGGGAGAACTGAGTAGTGGTCAATAAGCAGCAACCTCCCTTCTTAAGTCAATGAAAGTAATTTGACACTGGGACAGAGGAAAGGCCAGCAGTCAGCCATGAATAGACAAAATCACTGATAAATGGGTAATTTTGTCTCCCTATTGGAGACAAAATCTTTCAGTGCAACAAATCCATAAGTCTCAAAAAACAAACATACAAACAAAGCAGAAACATGAGAAGACAAGCCAACAAAATGTCTACAAATTCCTTAAAATTCCACAAAGCTGATTCATGGGACATCAAAGGGGAATAATTTAAAACCTCACACCAAATTTTCCAAAATGGAACTAGGGGTGGTAACAAAAACATTCAATGTGGCACATGGCAAGATTACAAAGAAATAAGCAACAAAATATTAGACCAATTAAACAAAATCATCAGCAAGTCTAATAAAGACACCAATGGGAAGAAGAGCTAACAAATGAGGTAAAATATTCATGGCCTTCATAGAAGAGGATGACAGTCCATGAAAGGACTCCTGTGATAGATTTGGGAAATTAAATTTGCATTGAATGCATGAGCATTAGAAATGACTATTGTGAGAACAGAGTCTTAGGACTACAAGACAGAGCTACTGACAGTGACCAATTAATAGAAGACATCCTAAATACACAAGACATCATGAAAAGCGGTTCCATCAACTCCTAGATGATTCAAATAAGATAAATCTACAATTAATTAAAATTTGTGAGAAAAACAAAAGAGCATAAATAACAGAAATGTTATTTGTTGATATACTAGCTGAAAATTTTCTGATGTGTTCAAGAAATTTAACATCCAGATAAGTGAGGCATATAGAACCCTAAATTGCCCCTATTGGAAGAGAAACTCTCCACATTACATTGTAGTGAAAATTCCAGAAGTCCAACAAAAGAACTGATTTTGATTTTTTATGAAGATTAATTTTACTATTTCACTTTGAAAAGTAAAGGACAAAAAGAAGAGAAAAAATCAGAAATAATGACTAAAATAGGGTAACATATAGTAATACATATGTTACCAATTTTTAGAATAAAAATAGCCTATTAACTAAGGTTCATATGTTATCTAGTTTTAGAGTCAAATCTGTTGTTCAGATTAACATATATAGTCATGTAAGATTGGACATACGACTGCACATTACAGCTTGTTTTTCACAAAGCCTTAAATTTTGTTCTTGACTCTCTTGTTTTTCTTTTTGTCTTTTTAAAATTTGTTTTGAAGAGAGTGTAGGAATAATTGATATGACGTTAGAAGTGGTACACATTTAGAAGACTAAGATGACAATTATTCGAGTATGATTTTTGTGTAGCACATTGCTATCCTCAGATTGTTGCTAAGACTGCAGATATCAGCATATAGAGTTTGTTAAGGTAAAAATTCTACATATTAACTGTTTTTATTTTTTTCAAAAAATTGTTAGACATTTTTAGTCAATCACCTCAGCCATCCTGTATGTGTGCTTGCTTTTTCCCTGTCTTTTCTCCTACCATTTCTCCTTTCTCTCATCTGTCATAAAGTGGTACAACCACTAACCACTAAGGAAATCAGCATGGAGACTGCTAAAAACAAAACAAAACAAAACAACAACAAAAAACCTAGAACTGGAAATTTCATTCAATCTAACTATTTCCTTCTGGATATTTTCCCAAAAGAACTGAAAACATCATATCATAGTGATATATGTACACCCATGTTTACAGCAGCACACTTTGTCTTAGCCAAATCTCAAAAGCAACCAAAGTGTCATCACCTAAGGAATGGATGTAAAATATGTGGTATTTTTATACAGTGGAGAATTACTCAGCTATAAAGAAAGACAAACTCCTAGAATTCTATCTTAGTTACTTTTTACTTGTTGCTGGGACAAATACTCAATACCCAAAATGAAGGAAGGAAAGGTTTATTTAGCTCAGAGTCTGTGGAGGTTTCAGTCCATATTCAGCTGGCCCATGGCTGAGTGGAACAGAGAAGAGACAATCCAGTTCATGGTGGCGGAGCAGCAACAAATTATTGGCAGAGGCAGCCAATTAATCAGCGCAGCAGACCAACAGCACGAGTCTGTCTCTCTGTCTCTCTTTATAGTACATTTAGGCAATTTCCCTCAGCCTATCCACCTTAGGCTATACCCATAATCCCAAAAGTAATTCAACCCATAATCCCATCTGTACTAAAACACATAATCTCAGGGATTATGAATCAAGTCTCAAACTCTAAAAGTTCCTGCCCCATGATAGTATGGGGCTTTAGAGGGACAACTAGACATAAACCATAACACCTTCATAGGTAAGTGGATATGACTATAAATGAAATATATCCTACCCACATGTCTAAATACCATGCAGTCTCCTTAGTGTAAGAACCCAAAAGAAGATATAAAACTTGAGAGTTATACCAGACATAGTGAAACAGAAAGATACAGATCTTAAAGAACTAATTTTTAAAAGTAGTTAATGACAAACAAGTTACTTGTAATGGAAAAACCTAAGAGAATCACTTCGGATTTCTCAAAACAAAACCTCCAGGTCAATAGAGCTTTTAATAAAGTTTGTCAAGCCCTAACAACAACCAACTTGCAACCTAGGCTGATATATCCTCCAAAACTATATTTCAAAATGGATAGAGAAATACAGTACTTTCTCAAAAATTAGAAACTCACAAAACTGGAAACAGAAATTCCACTCATTGCAGATTTTCCTTCTCTAGGTATCTTCCCAAGTTAAAAACAGCATGTTACAGAGATAGATGCATATGTATCTTCAAAACAGCATAATTCTTAATAACTTAAGGTAGAAAGTGTCCCATATGTCTATCAACAGATGAATGGATGAAAAATATATGTTACTTATATGTCACTAAGAACTGTTTCATAAAGAGCAGATTTGAGGTCCCATGCAGGAAAACTGATAGAGCTTTAAAGAATAATGTTGAGTGCAATAAATCAGATACATAAATATAAAAATTCTATTGTTACCCTTACATGAGCAACCCAAACTAATATAACAAAACAAAACTTAGATAGTAGGAAGAAAGGAAAGTAGATTGTTCTCAGCAGAGAAGAGAATTGGGAGGAAGAAAGCAAGATAAGCAAAAGGGAGGAAAGGAATTGAAATGTTTTATGTACCTGTTCCAATTCCAAACTAGATATGTGGATACTTGCATTGCAAATTTATAAAAAAATCAAGAAGGATATTAAGGGATAAGTGGAGTAGAAGGATATTAGTGGGAAAGGGGAGTGAAGAAATTAACTAAAGTGCATTATGTACACTTAAAAATTTCTCACAGGATGGTGGACTTTGTTCATGATTCACATGCAGTATAATGGAAACTTAAAAATTCTCATTTATGTTATACCTGGCTTATATTTATCAAATGGTTGTTAGCTTTAACCAAAAGACAATTCTTTCATTACAGAATATTCTAATGTTTTTCATACCTTCTGGGGGATCTCTCAGAAGTAAAAGTGATATATGGTGGTCAACTATTTTTGCATTCTGGTGGTGAAGGCAAAGTCATTGGATTTTACTTCACGTAGTGAAACAAAGGAAAACCTCACAAAGGATTTTGTTCTCAACTAGAACAAAATGTCTTTTAAATAAAGTACAATTGAATGTTAAAAAGGAAGTTATTTGGGAAAAATAATTTATTACTTTTGGTTTCATTTTGTTGTCTAGTTTCCTGCTTTTGAACACTACAGTACTTTAAGATGAATAAAACTAGCAAAGCTCTTCAGTAGAGCAATGCCATCATTTCGTATCCAGCTCATCTTTCGACCAGTTTTGCTGTTTTCTAGAAATGCTAGGGCACATTTCTGACTGTCTTGTTATAAATTGTCGTTATATACCAGTGTGCATCTTACAGTTCTTGGCTTGCTGACTATTTAATGATGTGTCTCTCTTCTTGAATAAGAATGCCTTTAAACGACATACCTTCTATCTTTGAATTCTTCAATCTATTGTTTATGTACCAGTGTGAATCTTTTCAGCATCATAAGATTATGTCACTCTACTGTAAATACTCAAATAATTCTTGTCTGTACCAGAAAGAAACAGAAAACTCCTGCCTGTCCCTTATGAGAACCTCATGCACTAACTGCTGACTTCTCCATCCCACCTGCCTCCTGTGTTTCAGCAGATGGTAGACAATACACAGGGCCTTTGGAAGAGCTACTGCTACTTCCTGCAAGAAGCTTTCACAGTGCTTTTGTTTCTATTCCTTTGTCATGGTTAAATGATCTGCTCAAATTCAGTTTTCACAAAATACCTCCTAGACTGGAAAACAGGAACGCATTATAATTCTCTACAGTTATAATTCCTACAAAATAGCATCACTTGGGTAACTGAAAACAAAATAAAGATGTATTCTTTGACAAATACTCCACTTCAATTATCAAAATATGAGGATGAAGTTAGGACAGCTGTACTTTAAAATGTGTTATCATATAATTTTAACATGTCCGACACCTATTTCATTTCCATTTCTCCATGTTTGATGATGTATAGATGTATATATTCATATTAGTTATCATTTTTCTCTATAAAATGAAAATAAAAGGCCCATAATAGTATGTACATATTTGGTGGCTTATATCTTATTTTTCTAGTATATATAATGATGCTTTGTTATTTATTATATGAATCCATTATGTTGACTAGCAATTCATGATTAAATTTTCATCGTTTCTAAATATATTATTTACCATTATATTTTATTTATTTATTTATTTATTTATTTATTTATTTATTGCCATACTGGGGATTGAACTCAAGGCCCTGCATTTGCGAGGCAAGCACTTATTTTATTGAGCTATCTCCCAGACCCCCAGTATTTTTCTACTTTTGACTCATTGAAGTAAGATGAAAATATAATTAAAAACAACAATTGAGAATTTCTTGAATTTCTCTTGTTTTGTATTTTAGGAAGGACGTGCAGAATGTTCAGGGCCTCACTATTAGATTAGGCTCTTAGTGATCTGCCTGTTTACAACCTCCCAAGGGCTGGGATTACAGGCAGGCATCACCACATTCAGTCTTAATTGCTGTCAGCATGCCAGGGGGGCAGGGCCAGCACAGCAGGCTCAGGGATGGAACCCCAGCTCCTGCACCTGCTTGCAGGTGCTTCAATCCGCTGAGCTATTTGGGCAGCACTTCTGATGATTTCTTGGGAAAACTTAGAAGTTAATGGCACACAGTGAGCATTCAGGCTTGCATTATACAAAGAGATGAAATAGATTGAGTTTATAAATAATATCTCATTATGTTAGCGTATTGCAGTGGACACTAAGACAACATGTTCATCAGACATTGATAGACTGAAAAATATATGCAAAAATGTTCAGACAATCGATGTGAAAAGAAACAACAGATTACTACATCATGTGGAGTTAGAATAAAGGACATTTGTATCACTTGTTTAATTGCAAATTCAATAAGGGATCTGGAAGAAAACAAAATTTTTATTACTTTTATTGTTAGCAATTCACATATAATACGTATGATCCAAAGAATATATTGCACCCATAGATTACCTACAAAGCATTCACCAAAATGCAAATACTGTATTTCTGAGTAATACACTTAATGTGAACAAATAAAGGAACAAACTCAAATGTTAGCAAGGGAAGTCTTATCTAGACTTTTCAAGTAATTCATATATTTCCTCTTTGAAGACTGAAAGACACCTAACTGTAAAATGCAATGACAATAAATATAAATTAATGCATATTTTGTTCTGATTATTAAAATAATTTCATAAATTCTGTGGTATAACCATAGGCTTCTTGATGTTAATAACAAATTATGCCGTGTGAAGAATGCCAGGAACCCGAGGAATAACACACTAATCTCAATTCACTAAGAGTTTTTAAATTATTAAGTTATTTATAAAATGTTCGTTAGTGTTACAGTTTGTGTATAGGTATGCCCCCAAAGCTTCATGCAGTCATGTGGCTGCTTCTGGAATTTATAATCGATTATGAGAATGGATGCTGCATCTCCCCTGGGGCAAATGATTTGCTTTCTAATGTAAGGAAGGAAGAGTAGTTAGTTGCCTGAGCTGCTGCACGCTCTCCTTCTCCTCTTACTCTTGCCTATCACCATAAAAGGTTGTTTTCTTCACATGTGCCTCTCTGCCTTGGAGCCAGCTGAATATGGACTGAAACCTCCAGTAACTGTGAGCTAAATAAGCCTTTCCTTCCTTCATATTGAGTGTTAGGTATTTGTCCCGGGAACGAGTAACTAAGACAGTTAGCATAATCGTCAATACTTATACATATATAAATTGTCTTAAGCCATTGGGCTGCCGCAATAAAATAATATAAACTTAAGAGCTTATACATTTAAAAAATAATTCCGAGAATTTTAGAAGCTAAGGAATCCAAGATGAGGTAAGCACCAGAGTTAATATCTGACAAAGATTGTAACCATGTAGAAGGAATAAATAAGTGCTCTTTAACCTGCTTTACAAGTGTTGCATTTCTAGCCACAGTACCTTTGCGTTCATCTCTACAAGAAGTCCCAAACCTCCACCACTCTCACCCCAGTAGTTAGAATTTCAACAAGTGAATGTGAGTGGTACACAAATTTCCATTCCACAGCAAATAAATATGCATACTCCTAGTATCTGTTAATAAACGTATAACTGTATTTCCATATTAAATTTATACATAATTTCTATTACAGGTAAAATTATAAATTGTTTCTTAGACAAATGGACTATGATGTTTTAAACATATAATTAGTTAACTCCTGGTTTTCATCCCTCCAGTGATAATGCAGTATGCAACTTCCAGCTAGGCTGCTATATACTTACATTCTATGGGACCTTTTCCAGTCTATCACAGCATTGTGCGCAGTAACTCAGGTCCAATGAACACTTACAAAGAAAACATCTGTTTAAAACGTTGCTAAGCATTTGAGAGCTCATAAATACTGAATAGTGAGGGAAGCCAAATACAAATTCTAATAGAAATAAGATTGAGGAATGCTTTTGAAAAAAGGTCAAGTTTTAGTATACATTGGAATACTAGACATTTATAAAATAAAGCTGCCAGTCACTAACCATCCCATTGTGTTAAAACTAACTGCAGCTTCTCCAGAAAGAAACTCAAAAATGAAGACAGTGAAATGGATATATTAGGAAAATAAACTGGTAGTGAAGTAGCACAACAAGACAGAAAATATATTCAGCCAAGCGCAACTCCCTGGAAGTTAGCTTAAATTTTACCCTAAAGAAAATTTTAAAAGTGGTGTAGTTGAGTGCTGGGTTGTATCAGTTACAGAAAAGACTAAATCCACAAGTGGTTATTTAAAATCTATGCATGCAAAAACACAAATCCTCAAATTTTTCACACAGCAAGGAGATGCTGGTGAATACAAGTAGCACTCCAGACAAATGTAGTGGCTATTGCTAGGTGGAAAATACTATCAAAATGTAGAAAATTAGTAAAACTGTTCCACAGAATATTGGAAATGCACGTATAGCATGGCATTGTATATCAGGTGGAGAAGTCAAAATTAGTTGTTCAGCTTTTTCTTATAACATCAAGACATGAGTAAATGTTAAGCATTTATCATGATAAATAATATTTTAGTAGCCTCCTGGGATGAATAAATACAGGAAAAATATTTTTTAAAGTATCACTAATGAAATATGTGTACTGTTTTCTAAATAATTATATGTAGTTGCTTTATAATATGTAGGCATATGCAAAGTTTATTTAAATATGTACACTGAGTAATCAGAATGGTTACTCAAATTTCTCAATTTTTGGATATATAGATGCTTTCAACAAAGATATCCATAAGTGATTGATGAATAAAATGCAAAAATTCTGCTTTTGTGTCATTCAAATATCCAAATAATTTCAACCTCCATATTTTTCCTCAATTGTAAAGCTAAAAACGATTTAAACACAGAAAATGAGATTTAATGCATTTTTTTGGTGTTGACAGCATAATTCTAAATCTGCATGACCTTGAGAGAAGTAAGTATAAGTGAATCAAATGACAACTGAAATATCTCAAAATGTCTCCTTTGAAGCTTAATTTTATTTTGCATGATACATCATTCTATTACAAAATTACAAATCATCTTGGAATTACAAAAGTTTGACACTTACTGCTAATCAACTATTACAAGTTACAAAAAACAGCTGTGTCTTACCAAAATTATATGCTATTTTTCATTATACTGAAAATATATAACTGAGATCAAATCAATCGTTTTACTACTATTTGAAAGCTCCACTTTTGGATTCAAGTTTTAAATTTTATAATGGATTCTATAAAAATACACTGGAGTAATGGAAATTGATAGATTTACTGATTTTCAAATAAGATTCATATAATATTTTAAGGAATAATTTCACCTTAAATTGGCTCAGAATTGTCATTTGAAGTTCAGAAAATCTTCGAAGAAATATGCATCAGTCTAGTTGACTATTGTGAGTAAAGAATTTATCAGCACAGAAGCTAATAAACGTGTGCGTGTGTGTGTGCAAGTTCGCATATGCATGCAAGCTTACCTGCCTCCTGAGTCTGGCTAAGCAGGAACTTTAATCCAAAGCTATTTAGCCAGCTCTCCACAGTGCTTTCTAATCCTTGCTAGAAACTGTTCATGTTTTCTTTCTACTCCTTCTTTAGAGACATTGTTCATAGTTTACATTATATGTTTCATTATAATAAAAATTAATGCCCACTTTCCACTCCAAAAAGTAAACTTTTTACTGTAAGGACATGAATATTTTAGTTGAATTTTTAAATCAAACTTTTGGATATTAAATTTACATTTTTCAGTATAGCATGGGCATTGACAACATTTTTGGTGGTGAAAATCATGGGATGTATTTTATTCAGTAAATCTTTCTAAGTTTTGTAAACTGACATATTTAGAAGAAAAGTGGATATAGTCATATTGATTGATAGATCTCTGTGATTCTTCTGCAGTAAGATTAAGGACAATGCACCTATCACATTATGTTCAAATTCAATTTAAATACGTGGGTTTGAATGAAAGATATGTTTATTTTATACACTTGAAAAATATCTCATTTGGGGTCAGTTAGATGGCTCAGTCGAGTGAGCAACTGCCTCACAAGTACAGGGTCATGAGTTCAATCCCCAGTACTGAAAAAGAAAGAAAGAAAAGAAAAGGAAAAAAAATCTTATTTAATATGATCTATTGAGTTTCTGCAAAGATTAAGTCAGTTAACATACATATAATACTTAGAATACCTTTATTATAATCATATTTTCCTATAATAACATTCCTATAATGGCATTCTGTGATACTACACTTCTACAAAGTAAATTCAATACTTTTTGGTTATTTGGGATAAGTAGAACCATAACATTGGCTAACATGATGAAGTTTATGGGTGGCTTTATGTAGCATAACCAAATGGAAGGCAGAATATTGACGCAGTCAGTACCTATGACCTATGAAGTATAAGCACCAAAATTACACTTTTAGAAATAATTTTTGCCTTCTCAGACTTAACATAGAAATAAGCCAAAAAAAAAGATAAAGACCAAGAAACACTAAGTTAAATAATGCATATAATAATTTGTAATATTGATGCCTCTCCATACTTCATTTTAATTGCTTAAATATCCAATTTAAAAATGCGTATAAATTAGACAAAACTATCTCCATAAAATACTTTCTAAGATTCTAAAGAATGTAAAATTTCTAGCTTCCCCATTTTATCATTCATAAAGAAAGTAAAATATTTAAAGATCCCACCATTTTATTTTTTTTAATAAACATACACTATTTTCAAAAAAAAGGTAATCAAAAGATAAAAAAATTATGTGACAATTGACTAATTCTGTTTTCATGTTAATGAAGGAAATGTTTATTGTGGATTACTAACCTCCAAATTTTATAATCATGATAATTCTTCAGATTTTTCAAGGAGTAGACATTTATCTTTTATATTAAAGAGCAATATAAATATTTTATACCTGAAGCTGCATTTGAGGATTACTTTTTTTAAGGAATATCTTAAATGATAGATAATATGTAGTAAGTAGCTCACGCTGCCAGTGAAATTGAATTTATAAAATGTAAAATGTAATAATTTTTATTATAAAGTACCCTTTATGTCAATATTCAAATATACATGCAAATATATATATATATATATATATATACTATATATACGTAACATGACCTGCCAATTATATATATAATATATATAATATTATATATACTGTACAATTTCCAGTCACTGTTTTTATAGGCAACATGTATAAAGTTTTCACATACAAACAACATCAATATTGATGCAATCATATCATCGTTTAAAATTGGAATTTTTTTAGGACTCTCTGTGTCATTTAATATCCTTGGTGACTGATCAACAATAATTTACTAAGATTTACATTTTGGGATGTGTTACTTTAGCTTTCCAAAAACTGGAGACTAAGATGATCAATCTTAGACAAATGATTTCCTGGAAAATTGTTTATAAGAGAAATTGCTGAGAAAAATGTACGAGCCAGCTGAAAGCCTGGTTAAGATGGAAATACAGGTCCGGTTTAAGCTGAGGTCCGCCTGAGCCTGACCCCAAGGGAGTTCTGAAACATGCGTGTGAGCGCAGCCAGTTGTACCTCTTCAGGAAGCAGAGGGCTGTATTTCGCACCGCTGCCTCAGTAATTGGCCACGAGTGCCTTTGTAACTCCCGGAAGAAAACATAATCTCCCAAGTGAGGTGATTACAGTTCCCGAAGTAAATTCCCTGGAAACACCGTGAGCTGCTGGGACTGATCAGCACCTGGCATCCTGTGCTCACAGAACCTGGAGGCTGAGTGTATGCTGCTGTCTAGAGGGGCCTGGGCAGACCACCAGAAGAGTCCACTTCCAGGGCCATAATGTCACATTGCCAGGGCGTCCCCTTGGGCGTTCATTTATTTGAGGTTGAGGAATATTTTGCTGATTCTTTATCAAGTACGTGTTATTGTTTACATTGGAATTAAATGTTTCCTGCGTATTGTTAATGTCTATTTTTAATGGAAATTTGTGGGAGGTTAAATGTTGACTTAGAAGTTATAATCATTTGAAAAACTGACATGTGTTACCAAATTATCATCCAAAGTGGTTAGCACTGTACATATTATCACTAACACTGCAGATTAAATTTTGGATTTTTAATAGCTTTGGTAGTCAACAGTAGTTTTGCTTTCCTAGTATATTTTATTTATTTTGCAGTTTTTAATTGTAAAAGTTTGCCGCCGGGCGTGGTGGCGCACACCTGTAGTCCTAGCACTCGGGAGGCTGAGGCAGGAGGATCAGTGTGAGTTTGAGTCCAGCCTGGGCTACAAAAGTGAGCTCAAGGCCAGCCAGAACTGCATAGTGAGACCCTGTCTCAAAAAAAGCCAAAAATAAATAAATAAATAAATTTTAAAAAATTGTACAAGTTTAACGTATTTTCATATGTGCATGTAGTTGAGATACTTATTCTCAGGAAAAAATGACTTTTTTCACTCATGAGTATATGTTCAATATACATCCATTTATATATGAAGTCTTCCAGTTTATCATTCTTTATAGCTGAGTAATATTCCACTGTATAAAAATGCCATGTCTTTTTCAACCATTCTTCAAATGATGGGCATTTTGGTTGTTTCCAAGATTTGGCTATTACAAATTGGGCTGCTATAAACATAGGCGCACAGATATCCCTATGGTACGCTGTTTTCAGTTCTTCTGGGAAAATTCCCAGTAGGGGGATGGCTGGACTGAGTGGGATTCCCACTTCTAGTTTGTTAAGGAGTCACCACACTGATTTCCGTAATGGTTGCACCACGCATTCCCACCAGCAGTGGTGAAGGGTTTCTCTTTCCCCACAGCCTCTGCAACACTTGTTGCTGGTTGATTACTTTATGATAACCGTTCTTTCTGGAGTGACATGGTATCTAAGTGCTGTTTTAATCTGTATTTCATGAATGGCTAGCGATGTGGAGCATTTCCTCATGGGTTTATAGGCTTGCTGAATTTCTTTCTCTGAGAAGTGTGTGTTCATCTCAGATGCCCATTTCTGGATTGGGTCTTTGAATTTTGGAACCCTAATGGTTTTTGGTTCTTTATAAATTCTACATAAAAGGCCTTTGTCGGAATATGCATTAGTTAAAATCTTTTTGAAACTTGTGGGTTGTCTTTTCACTCTGTTGGTAATTTCTTTTGACGGGCAAAAACTTCTTAGCTGGAGGAGGTCTCATTTGTGGATGCTCTCAAGTGTTACTTGTGCATTTTGATTTTTGTCCATGAACTTTTTCCTACCCCGATATCTTCAAGATTTTCTCCCACTTTTTCTGCAGGAGATTTAATGTTTCTCTTTTAATATTTAGATGTTTAATCCATTTTGACTTCAGTTTAGTGCATGCTGACAGACTTCAGTCATTTTATTTTTCAGCATGTAGAGAACCAGTTTTTCCAGCACCATTTGTTAAAGAGGCTATCTTTCGTCAAGTAAGCATGTTTGGCCCCTTTGTTGAAGACAAGGTGTCTGAGTGTGTTTGTATTTGTTTCTGCATCTTCCAATCTATTCCATTGATCCTCTAGTCTATTTTTTGCCATTGCTGATTTTATTACTGTAGCTTTGTAGTATAACTTTAGGTCAGGAATTGTAATGATTTTTTTCTAGACTTTTAATAATAATTATGATAACAAACTTTAGTAAATTTTTATTTATATACTTGCATAAGCTTCCCATTTTGATTTTTAAATTTTTTACCATAAAATATTGGTTTTAAAGTTATAATTACTAATTATAATGATTTTTAACTTTTATTCTTATTTTAAAATGTCTCTAGTTCACACCCCATACGTAAGAAAATAAACCATTTATTTTCTTTCCTATCTTTTAAAGTTTCCATTTGTTGAAATAAAATTTTAATATTTTGATGAGATACAATTAATTTAATATATTTGACAATTAAAACTTACATTATTTTTGATTTCATAAAATATATAATATGAATTAACACCATACAGTTATGGATTTGCAAAACATAACTGATACTATTAACTGTCCAGGGCAAAGTGGATAGCTCAGTAGAATAAGCACCTGCCTATTAACTGCAGGGCCCTGAATAAAATCAATCATACTACACCAAAAGAAAAAAAAAAAGAGAAAGACAGAAAGATATTAACTATCCAAATTGATGGACTGTATATCTGCCTGAAAATATGTAAAGAAACCTTTCAATGTATTGAATTTGTCATGGCAGATTAGCAAGAGAAATTAATATTAAAGAGAACTAATATATCATAAATCAATTTTAGGGGTTGGGGAGATAACTCCATGGCACAAATGCCTGCCTGGTAAGTGCAAGGCCGTGAGTTTGATCCCGGTCCTAAAAACAAACAAACAAACAAACAAATACATAAATACATAAATTTTATTTTGAATGTGAAAGACTTTTTTATTTTAAACATCAATTTGGTTAGGTTTCTAAATGAACAAAAATGTTGAATAATAAAATTCAATAGAATAGTTAAATATGTTTAGTATTGCTGTTTTAAAATTTTAGCATTTTATTTAATCATGAATATCTTTTGACATGCCACATTATTTTAAGCAACTCAGTTTACTTCACTGTGCTCGAATTATTTTTGTCTGCAAAGCACTCTATTAATTTTTGTAAGTTATGTTAAAATGCCATGTGGTACCTGTAAGATAATTCTTTTACTGAAAATGTTACTGACTGGAAATATGCTAATGATAATTTAATTGAAAATATGTATAGTTAAAAGCATTGACAGTTATTTATACCCTACAAATTGGTCACACTTATTCTTAAAACAAAAGTAAAGTACAAATACCAAAAGCATTGCATAAGAGTTGGAAATTTTTCAGTTGACTTGAACTTTTGCAAATTTGTCCTACATTTCAAGGAATTTGATAACGTTATGTTGGTCAGGTCCTGTTATGGTCCAGTATTTCAACTAGAGAGGGTTATTCTTAAAATAGATTTCTTGTAAGTTTCTTAGTTGAGTTCTTACATAAACCATGGAAATAAATTCCAAGCAGTGTTAAATATTAGTATGATAAAGGGTTTCATCATGTGTGACAACATTGTTTGCTCAACATGGTTGGCATTTCCTTACTCTGTTTTGTACAAATTTTTCCCATAAGTGTCGCTAGGTGACTATAATACAATATCTCAAAACTTTTACATCATTTCTTTTTTTCTTTTTTTTAAATAATTTTACTACTTTTAATAAGAAGTAAGAGTGAGACACTTTCAAAACACATTAGTAGCACAGCCACAATAACTAGCTGTTTTCATAGTAGCTGTTCAGAGTACCAAATGCAGACATGATAGTCCTTCTACACACTATTGGTACAAATACTTCTCATTGAGCTAGGAGAAAGTAGTTATATGCATAGTGCAATATTCGATAAGATTAGTGGGTTATCAGCAGAACTGACAATGTCAGAAGTTGTTGACTTCAGCCTTTTAAAAAAAGCTCAGCATACTTATCTGGCTTTACTTTTTATGTTCTGTGATTAAACTTTTCTGCTGAATGCTTAACACCACGTTAAATCAAGACCTATATAACAAAACATGTAACTTGTGTACCTGACAAGTTCAGTCAAATCCCCTCAGGATTTACCCTGAAACCATGTACAACATTTTGTAGAACTTTTGTCAGTGTCAGCTGTCTGAATGAGTCACAGCCATTGTTTGACCAATTTGTTTTCTGTGAAAGCCTGAGAGAATATTTTCTCTCTAGGAGACTCTCCTTGAGCACACTATGCATCATTGATCCCTTTTCTCATGGCCCCATAATCTACTTGAACAGTAAATTTGGGACACCACTGAGTTATAGGATGTGACAGAACAGGTTCTGTTATGTTCTGAGTCCTCACTGACCTTGAAGGGTTAAGACCAAAATATCAGCTATCCTTGTAGCCCTTCCTTTTTGCTAGTTTTTGGTCTGCAAGCTTAAGTTGTTAACCCTCCAGAAGAGAAGCTTAGTGATACTATTACTCTGTTACATAGGTACTTGTTCTTAATGTCACTGTCTTTCTGAATATCAAATGCCTCAGTCTTAATGTAGAACTGGTGTTTTCCTCAATCATTAATATTCTAATAAATCCCAATAGAATGAGATAAAAAGACAGTTGCCCATTTTTACAAAGCAATTTAGAAATGTAACTATATACAATATTTAGCAGGTCAACCCTATGACATTTTCCTTATCTCTTACTCTTTTATTACCCTTGTTTGGTTTCTCTTAAAAAATACAATTATAAAAATATAATTATTTATCTGAGAGTATAGCAATAATTGAAGTAACAATTAAAACAGCACACATCTAAAAGACCAGAATAACAGGTATTCCCAGCATGGTTTTAGTATTACACATTGCTATGCTCAGTGTGAAAAAAACTGTTGGGAGATTTTTGGACCATTGACTAATACATCCTGTGTACATAAGTGCATAGTTTCACCACTGTCATGTTTCCTCATCTTTCCTAACTTTTCTGCTGGCTGTTTCTTGGTTGTTTAATCCTGAAGTTCTTCATTTTCATTTATCTGTGTTATGCTTTTCCACTTTTATTTCTTTTTTTGAGTATTTACACGAGGGAGACTAGATGATATTTATACATGTAGATCTAATTTATTTCACTTATGAGTATATCTTCAAGATACTTCGACTTAAATGTGAAGGCTTCAAGTTTATCACTTTTTATAGCTAAGTAACATTGCATTGCATAAACCACCACATATTTTCAACCATTTTCCAGATGAAGGGCATTTTGGTTGTTTCACAGATTTGGCTACCACAAATTGTGCTGATATAAACATAGGAACACAACTATCACTATGATATGTTTTCAGTTCTGGGAAGATTCCTTGTAGGGTGGATAACTGGATTGAATGGGAGTTCTAGTTCTAGTTTTTTAAGGAGTCTCCACATTGCTTTCCATAATGGTTGTACCACTCTGCATTTCCACAAGCAGTGGAGAAGTGTTTTTTTTTTTTTTTTTCCCCACAGCCACTCCAACATATTTTGTTGTTTGATTTCTTTATGAGAGTCATTCTTTCTGGGATTAGATGGTATCTAGGTATTGTTTTAATTTGCATTTCATGGATGCCTAGTGATGTGGAGCATTTTTTTCATATATTTATAAGCTTCTAGTATTTTTTTCCTCTGAGAAGACATCTTAAAGTGCTTCTAATGATTTATAATTTGGAACAACTTTAGATTGTTTGATTTTTTCAAATTATAAGAGGTTTATAAATTATATTTAAATTATTTTGAAAGAAAGTGGTTAAAATACAAGATATTGTATAGGCATATTTCATTTTTAAGCAAGTAGTACTTGGAAAATATGACCATCTATGACAGCGGGTCTCAACCTGTGGGTCACGACCCTGGCGGGGGTGAAATGACCAAAACACAGAGGTCACCTAAAGCCATTCCGAATCATAACTGAAGCAAAATTACAGTTTTGAAGTAGCCACCAAAATTATTATTATTATTATTATTATTTTGGTTTGGGGTCACTGCAACATGAGAAACTGTGTTGCAGGGTCACGGCATTAGAAATGCTGAGAACCACTGACATATGTTTATAAATTATCTACTTCTCAGCAAACTCATGGGATGCTGCTCCCAGGAAAGTTTATAGCTTGAAATTGATGATATTAAAATATGCTGCTGGGAGCTTGGGAGATACTAAGCATCTGCTTGACAACCACAAGGACCTGACTTTGATCTCCACTAACCCATGCCATGCCAGCTCGAAAACACCTGTAACCCCTGTGCTGGTGAGCCTGAAACAGGAAGATCACTATGAGTATGAACTTCACAGAGGGACCTGTAAAATAGTACATATCTATATATAGATATAGATATACATATAGATATAGATAATCATTCATGCTATAGAAGTATGAGCCACGTGTGTCAAGATGTACAGTTTCTGAGTCCCATCTGAACAAAAGCTTAAACAAATGGATTCCATGAAGTTGTATACACCTGTTTACATTGGACTATATCTTGAGGAATCCAATAGCAGAATTGAATTTACACTGATGCAGGTTTTTGAACCAATATGTCTATTAAAAAAGAAAAAAATATCAGATGTCCAGTGGACTCAAATGCAATGATTTTATGCTTAATATAAAAAGATGGAATTTAAGTAAGAACCTAAGCTCTGAATCTGGCTTTTCCGCATTTCTTCCTTGTGAAATTATTCTAGAAACTGATATTTGGGGCAAAATTCAGAGGCAAAATTAAGCCTCTCTTCTATCCTGTATTTCCATGCCCTACTAAAGGGAGTATTTGTTATCCATAACTAGGTTGTGCTAACACTGCATATTAGAGTAAAGGATAGAAAGAACATCTGGATGGAACAGGATTCTCTAGTTTTGTGGAGACTTCATCTATGGGTACAGATTTAAACATAATGCCTATGGCCATCCTCAGCATGCCTTATCTAGTCATATTTAAGCATAATTACTGAATTTATCTTATTAGACAAGTATGACAACAATTGGCTATTTTAAAATGTAAAATTTATTATCAAATTTCCACTTTCAAGGTCTTCATGAAAGGTTACCTTGCCTGGTGAATAAAAATGATGCTGCACTATAGAATGCTAATCTTTCATTCACAGCATTTTCTGAAGCCAAACTCATGTCTATTTCTCAGTAAAAATAGCTATTAAAATCCTTTCCATACATTTTCTCTTTAAACAAATAAAACTAATGAAATAATAAGTGTCTTTCCATTTTATTTTGTACAACTTAGCACAATACAATGAAGAATAATAGTATCAATTTTCCTTGTATCCTTGTTATTAGTATACCATACTCATTTTCTACCTTTCAGTAACTGAAAAAGCTTTCATAGAGTACTGGTTTCTTACTGTCCAGAAATGTACTAGGAATAAGTGTAATCTCATTTTACTCACCACTGCTCAATAGAAAAACATGTAATATTCATTTGAATATCTGTGAAGTAGTACACTTGAATAACTTAATTTTCTCTGCTATAAGGTGATACCATTACACTTATTTTTATATGAAAAACTCTTAAAATGATACGGTGAAAATCATCACAACAGCCATGTTTCCATTTGCTTAGGAGAGATGAGTTGCAGGGCAGAACTTTAATTTACCTAGCGAAACTTTGAAATAGTTCTCATAAACAAAATGAGATCATACTCAACAGTCTTAATTGCCCCTGTTCTTCAATTGCTTAAATTTTTATTGGCAGTTCACTAATTGGCATAAATATATCATTAGCTCTGATGAGTTAGGGTTGAATTTCAGTGTGCAAAAGGATATCTAAATTTCCAAAACAAAGAAATAAAAATCTAATGAACACTATTAGTAAACCTAGTAAAAAGTGTTAGAACTGCAACCACTGAATCCTGATTGTGATGTTGATGTTTTGAGCACTTTGGACTTTATTACAACTATGTTTGAAATCACTTATTTTCTATTAGGGTAATTAATTTGTTAGGATGTAAGCAAGAAAATAGCAGGAAAGCATATCTTTTAATACCCTCTAAATTGAGGAAATATACCTAAGTATTCTATGCATAGATTACATTGTAAAATGTTTAAATAATCATTCAATATAAGGAGTAAGTATAAATATAAAACAATTATTATAATAAAATAGTATTAGTATTTGAAAATATTAAATTACATAGCCTACTAGTAATATAATGCCTTAGTGTACTAAAATTTGCCTATTTTTACCTGATTATGGAACCTATCTTCTTCATGTTTCCAAATTATTGAAAATATTGTAAGAACTAACAATATGTCATGCTGAACCTCTCTACTTAACCTTAAAAATTTAATGTGAAAATTATATTTCCTTTAATCAAAGCATCCGAAAGCTAAAATATTCCTTCTTAATGACACCTAATATTGGCTAAGGTTACTGCTAAAAGAATACATAAGGCACATTTTGTCTACATCATCCCTCTGGACCCTGCACTTGCCAGGAAAGCCCCTAGTGTACTTATCTATCTCCTGGGGCCCCCTCTCACCATCCTAATGCTGTAGAAACTTCTTTTGCTTATCACAGAGGACAAAACTGCTGCTGCAGACATTCAACAGGCTGAGAACATTGAGGATATTCTCAATTGCCCAGAGACTTTTTAAGTGCCCCTGTGGTTCAGAATCGTACTTTTAGCTACTCTCCTACCATATGCAGCAGAATGGATGCATGTGGACAAACTCGCTTTGCAGGCCTGGTTCTGAACTTGAATCCACAAAGAACTAGCTGCACTGAGATGGAATTTTGAAGAATTGGACATTGAATTCTTAGTCACTATGGCATTTTTAGGTAAGTTATAAGAATAAATGCAAATTATCAACATGAGAATTTTGTATACTTTAAAAATGATGATTGATGCTTGAGATAGCACAGGGGCTAGTGGTTCCATCACCAGCTCCAAATGCCACACCAGCTCCATTCCCTGCATGCTGAGCTGGCCACCAAGTCAGGGTGTGGTTGCCAGTGTCTTATAATCTAGCACCGGGGATGCTAAAAACAGGAGGATCACTACAAGGCCAAGCTGCATAGTGACCCTGTAACCTGTAAAAAAATCCCAGCTTTAATAACAAAATGCTACATTTATATATTTTTTATTTATTACTGAACTAATTTTGTTATTTACCATATACAATATCTGTTAAAATTATGCTCTTTAAAAGAAAAATTTCTCTAAGAACAAATCCATTTATTTTTATTAATGTATGTGAAGTGTGCCAGGCGTGGTGGCGCACGCCTCTAATCTCAGCACTTGGGAGGCTGAGGCAGGAGGATCAGTGAGAGTTCGAGACCAGACTGGGCTACAAAAGTGAGCTCAAGGCCAGCCTGAACTGCATAGCAAGACCCTGTCTCAAAAAGACAAAAAAAATGTATGTGAAGTGTTATTTTTAATAGACCAGCTTTCCATTATTTATTTTTAATATCTAGTAATATACATGGACATATACCTTGAATATATTTAATATTGATTTTTTTCAATACTTGTTACATAAATAGAGTAGTAATAGAAGAGGAGGTAAATATATTGCCTGATAGTTTAATAAAAGTTTGTTTATTTTTCTTTTTGTACTTTTTAGGGAATGGTCTACAGGGTGTTCAGGGTCTCACTACTACATCAGACTCACAGTGATCCGCCTGTTTATTGCCTCCCAAGAGCTTGCATTACAGATACACATGCCACCGCACCCAGTCTCAATTGCTGTCTCACTTTGTGGCCAGGGCTGACACAGCAGGCTTTGGGACTGAACCCTCAGCACCTGTGCCTGAATGCTGGAACTTTAATTTGCTGAGCTATTTGGTTGGCCCCATAAAACTTGAGAAAGATTTTTTTTGTTTTTGGCTGACTCAGGCTGCCTTAAAAATGGGCCTCGTGCTCTATGTAAAGGTGACTTTGCTGAATCAAGCACTTTAATCAACTGAACTTCCTGGCAAGTCCTCATTTAACTGAAGTTTGACTACATGCTTTACATTGTCCTAAGGGAGACTTAGGTTCCTTTGTTGACAACAGGCAGATAAGTATTGTTTGCATTGTCCATGATAAAAGAGAAAAATGATAATATTTAAATGGGTTTTACTTGACAGATCATATTGATACTTTATTACTTCAACCATAAGAAATGTAGACTGCATGATCAACAATTGGAAAAATAACTGCATGATTTACCATATAACTAATATCTTGATGTTGAAAACAAAACAGAAAAACCTGGATACACTTTTAAGTAATGTTTTCATGCAGAACCCCTTCCATTTGAGTAGTTTTACACTATAATGTTTTTAGACTCAGTTATACTTCTGTTCAGAAAGGTTTGTTTTATCAACTCTTTATTTTCATATTGAACAGCCACACTCATTTTTTTTTTTCTTGACAGCTGTCATTTTCCAAAACTACAGGGTCTTCACTTCAGTCCCTTTCATTCCTCTTCCTTGAAGACCGTGTTTTCCGCTGCACTGTATCTGCGATGGCTCTTCATGCCAGTCAATTTTACCTCCATGCTGTGCTGCTGGATAACAACCAAGGTTAAATCAGTGCCCCACCCTTCACTTTTCTGAACAACAATGACTTCTTTACACATACGACTTCCACAAGACTATGGTTGTTCTCTTTATCTGGCCATAAGGATAAATACAGACACTGTAGATTTCCTGCTCTATATGTTTTAGTTTGATGCATTTTTCATTAGTAGTGGTAGAGGCAGTACAGTAGCAATAGCAGCAACAGATACAGCGCCATGTCTTTATGGTACATGTGGCTTACAATCATCTTGGGGAGTCGGGCCTTGTATAAATTGCAACTTGTTTCTTTATTCAAGGCCTCTTGATACTTTCACACCTTCTTTCCTCCTACTCTAAATTTATTTCCCTGATATCCATTCTTGGTGATATTATTGTGCTTATCTCATATTTCTGACATACAAGGTTTACATTTTTGAAATTATTAGGGTCCTGTGGGCAGCTGGTTGGTATATTTACTTATTTCCACTTCCTTTCCTCTTCATTACTTCTTGATCTTCTGGACCCCTTCCCATTTGCAAAAAGTTACCCCCTGTGTCTCCTCTTACCCATCTTTTACTGTGTTCTTTGTATTACATAATACCCTTACTTAAATAAGAGTAAGGTATTTATGGCATTTAAGTTTGTGTGTCTTACTTATTTCAGGCTACCCTATATTTTCAATGCATCTGTTTCCTGCAAATGTCCTAAGTTTTCTGCCTTTATAGGACAGTAGTATTCCATTAGGTATAGACACCACATTTTATTTATCCAATTGTCTACTTATAGCTACATAGGTTGTTTCACAATTTACATAATGCAAATTGTGCTGGTATAAGAATTGGTAGCCATGTGTCAATATAATATAAAATTTTTAGCTCTTTGGGGAATGATACTTAGAATGACAATAACTGGGTATTATGGAATTTCTAATGTCAGTTCCTTTAGAAATCACTGTATTGATTTCCATAATGGATAGAATAGTTTATATTTCTAACAATAATGCAGGAAGTTTCCTTTTTATTGCAGTCTTGCCAACCTTTTTTTTTTTTTTTTTAACTTCTTGACTGATAATTTTCTGATGCCAGATGAAAATTTAGCTGCATTTATGTAATGACCACAAATTTTGGACACTTCTTTCCTGTATTTTTTTAGTCATTACACTTCTTTCTCTGAGAATTGTCTGTTTCACTTTCCCATTTTCCCATTACCTTTATGTGAGTTGTTTTAGGGTTTTGTTTGTTTCTTTGGTTGGTTTTTTTGAATTCTTTGTAGAAATCTGAAGAATAGCTGGGAATTTCTTGTTAGTGCTGTTGCCCATTACGCAGGTTATCTCTTCACTCTACTAGATTCCTTTGCTGTGTGGAAGCTTTTCAATTTGCTGTCGCCTTTGTTGATTCTTACATTTTAACGTTTAGGTCTTTGAGGCATTTTATGTTAGCTTAGTATACTGTGAGAGAGGTAGGGGATCAAGTTTAAACTTTTGTAAACAGTATTCAATTTTTCTCAGCACTGCTGAATAAGCTATTTTTTCTACAATTTAAACTGTTGGGCACTTTGTCAAAGATAAAAAAGTTAAACGTGTGTGGAGATTTTTCTCCAACTTGAGCCACATTCCTGTTTCTCGGCTGATATGATCTCCTTATAGCTCTCTGAAGTGGAGGTCGAAGTCAGGTACAGCATTGTGATGCTTCCAGGTTTGCCCTTGTTGCTCAACACTGCTTTCACTGGTCTGGATTTCTTCGGGCTTCCTATATAATTTAGAATTGTTTTCTATAGATTTTAAAACTTGACAGTATTATCTCTGCCTTTCCAGGAGCAGGGCATGTACTACTTATTTTCTGAAGTCTTCTTTTATCTCCATTTTCAGAGCATTATAGTTTTACTTGAATGAAAATTTTTCTTGATTCTGTCAGGAATGGTACTGTTTCATAACTTCCTTTTCATTGACTAGGGTACTGTTTCATAACTTCCTTTTCATTGACTTTATTAGTGCTTTCCACAAATGCTATAAAATTTTGTGAATTCGTATATTGGAACACATATGAAGTTGGTTGTTAATTGCAAGAATCTTCTAGTACAATTCTTTATTTTTTACATAGAGTGTCATATCATCTGCAAATGATGGTATTTCCTAATTTTTCCCCCTTTTTTGGTTGATGGCTCTGGGTAATATTTTAAGTGGTCTGTTGAATAAAATTGATAATGGACATAGTTGTCTTACTCCTGACCTTAGATTGAATGCTTTTATTTTTTCTCAATGTAATATAATGTTTCATGGTGGGTCATAAAAGTAGCTTTTATTAAATTCAGATACAGGACTAGGGAGATAATTCAGTGCCAGAAGCTCTTGCCTGGCAAGTGCAAGGTACTGAGTCTGATCCAGTACCAAAAAAATAAATAAATAAATAAAATTCAGATACAGTCTTGTATCTGTCTACTGTAGGGTTCTTACTGTAAAAAGGTGTTGGAGTTTGTCAAATGCATTTTCTGCATTGACTGATATGAACTTTGACTTTGCTTTTGTTTATGTGATACACTACATTCATTCATTTGCATCTGTTAAGCCACCCTTTTTTTTTTTTTTAAAGAATTTTTTATTTTTATTTATTTATTTTTTTCTTGTTTCAGAACTTTTGTTTGTTTATTCACTCATTTTTATGGCCGGCTCAGCCCGCCCTGAGGGCAGGGCTGGCGCACCATGTGGTGCCGGGGATCGAACCGCGGTCCCTGAAGCCACCCAAGCTTTCCCAAGCAGGCCCTTTAGACCACTGAGCCATCCCGCCGGGCCCTAAACCACCCTTTCATCTGTGACATTAAACCTACTTTGTCATAACATATGATTTTTTTGATAGCATGGTGCATTCTATTTGATATTGCCTTCTCAAAGACTTTTACATCTATATTCATTAAGGAGATTGACCCGTAATTTCTTTTTTAATTTGGTTTTTATCTTATTTTAAAACCAGCATGAATTTGGAAACAGTTTCTTTCCATATGTTTGAGGAGCTTGAGCTGTAAGAAGAGTTGTAACTCCAAAAATGCTTTGTGAACTACTCTTGTTTCCTATAATCATTAAAAACAAAGCACTCGTAAAGCACGAGTTCCTTGAGATTTTTACCTTGCTTTCACCACCCAGTTTTGACATACTTCAGCCTAAACTTACACATAGCTTTTCTTCGAAAATCCTTTAATCCATTAAGGAGATAGAAAACATTGTGATCTCCTATTCTGTATTGTCACTCTTCTTCCATGTTTTGCTCAGGGTTTTGTTTTTTTTTTCTGGCCTTATTCATTCATCTCTTTTTTTTCACTCATCTCAATAAGAGATGAACACTTTTTGCACAGAGAAGCAACTCTGCACGTTGTGGCTTGCCTCACTGCTAAATCTCTGTAGTCACTCTAATCTCGTGTAATCACCCTTTATATGAAGATGTTTCTTCATTAATCCTGGATTTGTTTTCATTTGGATTTTGATTGTTACTAATATCAAGCTTCCAAAGTCTATTATAAAAACTGGCACTCTCAATCAAGTATTTTCTCTTACTGGCTTTCTATAGGTATTTATCAAAAACTACTTCTTTGGTCCTATTAGATTTTAAATTCTATAATCTATACAATATTCTTAAATATCTTTATTCATTATTAAATTGTTGTATTTGTATATTGATATTAATTTTGCTCCTGACCTTAAAACATTAAAACATTTTCTGAATTTTTCACTTATTCAGATTCAGTTTCAAGGTTTCAGTCCATCTTCATTTAACACTGATTAGAAAAGACATAATTGTGATTTCTGTCCTCATTCTATTTCATGCTCATTACCTTCAAGTGGCACTCAGTGTTCCTAATATTCATACGAAATTTTGGTAATTCATTGACATACTAGCCTTTTGAAGATTTTACTTATGACTTCTCCTTTTTTTTTTTCTAAAACCAGGAATTGTACCATTTTATCTGTGCACTCAAATGATGACCTTGCTTCCTAATACTTAGATAAAATGGTTACAATAATTACAGAGCTTCCCAACAGGTCCATAATTCATTATAGATCTATTAACATCTGTCCCTGCATATTTTGCTTTCAGTTCAGTAGAACAAATGAGATATTTCACCTTAGGACCAACCAATTTACATGTGCCATACATCACATACTACCTTGCTTGCAAAGGACATTTTTGCAGCAATTTCTTGTTTAATCCCGGTATTATCAACATTACCTTCTATGTACTCAACCATACAAGCATATTGCTGTTTCTCCCAAGTTCAAGCTGGAGTAATAAATAAAATACATCAAAATAAAATATAAGGAAACTTTTCTCTGTAGCACCCACCATTACAGATTCATTTCCTGCTCAATTTTTCCACATTTGTCTTCAAGGGCCACACACATAGACACACTTGCTACTTTGAGGATGTCCATTCCATTTTCTTTTAGAAATCACCCATTAGAATTTGCTCCCACAAGTCTACCAGCATTGCTTCTGTCAAGGTTACCAATGACCTTCATTTTTATAAATCTATTTCTTAATTCTTTATTTTCTATTATTTGATTCTTTTTCTTATTTCATTTATAAGCGGTAGATTTTATTGTCACTGACTCCATGAGGAGCACTGTATTTATATTTTTATTTGTATGATGGTATGCTTTCTTCTCTACCTACTGAACGTGGGTACCAGTTTCTGTGCACACCTCATCTCCACTGATGAGCTCTCCACTTGCATTTCCCTGGCTCATGGGTGTTCATTAGCATCTAGCACTGAGGTTTTAAATACATATTTGTAAACTAAGCACTTACAAAACTCTGAATGTACCCTAGCCCTTTGTCTTAAATCGTGATATCTTAATGTATTGAATATATCCAATTGTATGTTTTTTTTTTTGTTTGTTTGTTTGTTTTTTTTTGTTTTGTTTTTTGTCTTTTTGAGACAGGGTCTCGCTGTACAGTTCAAGATGGCCTTGAGCTCACTTTTGTAGCCCAGGCTGGTCTCAAACTCTCACTGATCCTCCTGCCTCAGCCACCCAAGTGCTGGGATTACAGGCGTGCACCACCACGCCTGGCTAGAATTGTATGTTTCAAATACGTGTTTTGATTTGTATAACATTCAGTGTTATACGATGAGTACTCTGTAATTTTTGTATTTGTAGTTTCTACTTTTCTTGATGAAAATAACTAATGTGTGTTTTCTTAACTCAAGTTCTTTGTAAAATAATTTGAGTAAGCTCTTTCACTTACGTTTGACATTCCATGCACCAAAACTTATGAGGACTGCAATTTGAAATTACAATTATATTTTTCAAAATGATTTTTACCTAACCACAAAAGTATTAGTTTTGTAAATCAATAGATTCAATTTAGTGTCCAGAAGTGATTATGGTACCACAGAGGAAAGGGATTGACAATGTATAATGTGCCTAAGGAGAGCCACCTAGAGAGAAAATATTCTCTCAAGATTTCACAGGGAGCAAATTAGTCAAGTAATGGCCATGACTCACCCAGACAGCTGACAGTGACAACAGTTCTACAAAGCAGTGTACATGGTTTCAGGGTGAATACTGATGGGACCTGACTGATCTTGTCAGTTACAAAAGCTACATACTTTTGTAACACAGGACTTGCTTTATCTTGATCTTAACAATCCAGCAGAGAATTCTAACCACGAGGTATAAAAAGGAAAGCCATATTAATATGCTGAGTTGTAAAAGGCTCAATACAGAGCATCTGACAATGTCAGTTGTGCTGGTAACACTACTATTATGGAATATTGGACTATATATACAACTACTTTCTCTTAGTCCAATAAGAAAAAAATATTTGTATTACTAGTGTGTAGGAAAGTTATCATGTCTGCATATTGTACTCTGAATAACTATTATGAAGACAATAGCATGCATTGTATTAATTATTGTGGCTGTTCCACTAACACGTTTTGAAACTGTTTTATTGTTATTTCTTTCATATTAAAATTTATAGATTTTAAAAAAGTAATTATTGACTAGAAGTTCATTTACTTTCTTCTACAATCTTTACATAAGAACACCTAGAGAAGGTCAAGTCCTATAATGTGAATGATGTCATATGAAAATAGGAAAGAGAATGCCCCAGCATTATGGCGAAGCTAATGGAAAGGCATTTGCAAGGAAGTTATAAGAACCAGAGACAAATTTTGTAAGACAGCTTTTCAAAATGTTCAACACTTAGGGCTAGGGAGATAGCTCAGTGGTCTAAGTGCCTGACTTGCAAGTGGAAGGACCCACATTTTATCCCTTGTTCCACATGCTGTGCAGGCCCTGAAACCAGGAGTGGTAGTACAGAGAAACTGAATTCGATAAATAAATAAATTATTTTTAGAAAGCAAAATCTTCAATGCTCAAAGATTAATAGACACATGAAAAGACTCAGTATATTTCTGCACACACATATACACACAAATGTACAGACATATCAGCAATGCTGTTATCAGCTTAGTGAACAATCAATTTAAAGTATCAATTCATTATATTTAATGTAATAAAAGAGAAAAACAACAACAATAACAATAACAGAACAGTTAAAACTGGGTGTTTTGATATACCCTTGTAATTGTTATACTGAGGCAAGAAGATTACTTCTCCTGTGAGGCCACCTAACTCGGTTCTTTTCATGGGCAAACAATAAGACAAATCATAACTAAATAAATGATAATTGAAATAAAAGACAAATCAAAGAAAAACAACGTCAATATATCTCAAGTAAGACAGATAATAAATACTCAACAATTAGATACGATGTGTCTAATTCATACGTCCATCTTTGAATATTAAGAGAAAAAGATACAAAAGTCCAGGAAGAAGGCTCAGCTGGCCAAGTGCCTACTTAGGCAAGCACAGGGACCTGGGTTTGGTCCCAGACATCAAGTGCTGCACCATCTATGCTCCCATGGTGTACAGAGCCAGCCACCAAGACCACAAGTGGAAGTGTACACCTCAAATCTCAGCTTTGGAGACACTGAAAACAGGAGGATGTGCAGTGAGGAGAGAGAGAGGGAGAGAGAGAGAGAGAGAGAGAGAGAGAGAGAAGAAAAAACAAAAAGAAAATTTTCAATGATAAAACCGTCTTAGATTAGCAAATGGAATTTTGTCTTTTCTGCAACAATAAAAACCAAAGAAAACTGAAATAAACTTTATATACCCTTAAACAGAATTATTAACAAGAATTTTAATTTTGTTCAAAAATTTTTCTAGCAACAGAAACAAAATAAATATTTTGAGACAAATTAATGCATAATTAAAGCTTTTATAACTAACACTTAAATAAAATTCGAATACAGAACTTTGCAAAGGCAGAATAAATATCATTCCAAACATGAACTGCAAGGTTTCAGGAACAGGAAAACTTGAGGAGACACAAAAGCAAATATACAATTACATTTGCATATAATATTAATTCCATCAATTAATAATATAATTTGTTATTAAGTACACACAAAATATACAAATAGGACCTACTCTGGCATAAACACTATTATATATAAACAAAGCATTTGAAAAGAAGATAATAAGCTCATGATTTTTGTGTGTGTATATTTGAGGGAAGGTTCTATAGGGTGTTTAGGGTCTCTGTACTAGACAGGACTCATAGTGATCTGCCTATTTACAACCTCCGAAGAGCTGGGATTACCAATGCGCACCACCTTTTCCAGTTTCAATTACCATCTCAGTCTACCCCAGGGACTAGGGCGGCCAAGACAGGTCCTGTTATTGAAGCCCCAGCCCCTGACCTTTCCTGCAGGCACTTTAATCTGCTGAGCTATTGTCGTGCCCTGATAATAAATTTAGATATCCCATGGCTTCTGTTTGTGTAAAATGAAGGAAGTATACGTCTATACTGAGGCAGAATACAATAAATGCCATAACACTAATAAAATGACTAAAATGTGAAGTGAGCATAAATTCTAAATTAATATCTTGAAAAAAAAATAATTGTAATTACTTACTGTTATGGTTTATGTCTAGTTGTCCCCCCAAAGCCTCATGGAGTCACTGGGCAGGGACTTCTAGAGTTTGAGACTTGATCCATGATCCCTGGGATTATAGGTTTTAGTACTGATAGGATTATGGGTAGAAGTACTTCTGGGACTATGGGTGTAGCCTAGGGCGGGAGCTAAGGCAGAGAGCCTGAATGTAATATAAAGAGAGACAGAGAGACAGACTAGAGCTCTAGCTGTTGCTGCTGCTCTGCTGCCCTGATTGACGGGCTGCCTCTGCTGCCATTTTGCTGCTGTTCTGCCTCCATGAACTGGATGCTCTCCACCCTGCTCCACTCAGCCTTGGGCTAGCCGAATATGGACTGAAACCTCTACAAACTGTGAGCTAAATAAACCTTTCCTTCCTTCATTTTAGTGTCGGCTATTTGTCCCAGCAACGAGCAAAAAGTAACTAAGACAGAACTTGGTACCAGGAGTGGGGTCGTTGCTGTGACTATACCTGACAATGTGGATTATAAGCTTTTGGAAATGGCTTATGGGAAGAGATAGGAAAGGTTCAGAGATGTCAGCTAAAAACAAAGCAGTAGAACAGCTTTGGCTGTTCAGCTCGGGCGATTTTGGTCAGAGCTTAGACCAGAAGACTGACAGAAGGCCTGCCTGTAAAGATCAGGCTGAGGAGGTTTCTGCTGAAAAAAAGGACAGCATTGGTAATTGGACTCCAGATGGTTTGTGCTATGGATTGGCTGAAAGTCTTTTGGAATTTTGCTCGTGCCCAGAGACTTTGCCTAAGACTGAGATTAAGCATGGCGAACTGATTAATCTTTCAAGAGACATTTCAATGCAGGAAACTATTGGGGCAGTGGCGTGGTTGTTATTGGCAGCTTTTAGCCAGATTTATGTTGAAAATCAAGAGAAAAGAGCCAAGCAGGATGATTTAAAATGTGAGTTTGACAAGAAAGGAAACACCAGGAGAGCTGTGGACTGCAAAGATGGAGCTGAGAGGATCTCCATTGCTGGGAAGGAATCAGCGAATGGAAAAGATGGCCTGAGGGCATCACAAGAGGTGGCAGCTGTCTACGCTTTGCAGCCCCAGAATGACAAAGGAGAGAGGTTTTGCCTTGAGAAGAAGGCCACAGAGACCCAAGTACTAGAATGGCGGCAGCGGCCAAACCAGGTTCCAAAATGGCGCCGGCATGGAGAATTTGTTCCTAGGAATCAAGGTCAGAGTGTTCATCAATCCAGGCACTCCACCCCTACAAGCAAGAGAGAAGGTAGCCTGGCTACTGCTCCAGCTGGCAGCAGACCCTGGCATCATCCACGTGGCATTGGTGTTAGGTGCATTCAGAATGCAAGAGCTGTTAGTTTAAGAAGGCTTCCACCTCGGTTTCAGAAGAAGGCCTGGGAAGCCAGGCAGTGTGCTCCTGAGAGGGCAGTGTGTGAAGCAGAGAGTGAGAAGCCAATTCAGTGGAAACCCCAGAAGTTTGGAAAAGCCAAGAATGTGGATCGTGTTAAGAGGGAGCAAAGCCAGCCTAAGAGAGAAGCCATGGGAATTATCACCAAGAGTGCTGTAGGAGCAGAGTTGCATGATGCTCACAACTCAGTGCAGACTACTTTGGATTCTCCAGTTGGAACTGTGGGATTTAATGCTTACCCTGCTGGATTTTGGACTTGTGTTTGTCCCAATGTTTTGTATTACCCTGTTGTTTGCAACTTTTGGAATTGTAATGTTTATCTTATGCCTTTGAATGCTGGATATGTTTGACTCTTCTATTGTACAGGGGCTCACAGATGAAAATTTGCCTTGGATCTTCGAGGAAACTTGGGACTTGGACTTTTTAGCAATGCTGAAATTATTGGGACTTTGGCAACTCTTCCAGATGGACTAAAATGTCTTTTGTAAAAAGGGATATGTATGAGACTTTGGGGGTCCAGGGGCGGAATGTTATGGTTTATGTCTAGTTGTCCCCCCAAAGCCTCATGGAGTCACTGGGC
>PVJA010010700.1:0-22628 GCA_004027025.1 Myocastor coypus
TTTTTTTTTTTTTTTTTTTTTTTGTCTTTTTGAAACAGGGTCTCGCTATGCAGTTGAGGCTGGTCCTGAGCGCACTTTTGTAGCCCAGGCTGGTCTCGAACTCGCACCAATCCTCCTGCCTCAGCCTCCCGAGTGCTGGGATTACAGGCATGTGCCACCACGCCTGGCTCTTCTTGAAATTAAATTTGGTCACAAAAATGTCTAGGGAAATTTGCTTCTAAGTCTTGATTTATAAAATTTAATAAACACTTGATAAGAGCCTCAGTGGGGTAACATCAAATTTTCCATTGTTGGAAAGAAATATTTGTAACCCATTGATTGTTTACTTTTCTCTCATGGCTGAGATAAAACACTGGATGCCGGAAATTAAAGAAGGAAAGGTTTGCGAGGATGCTTTCACCGTGAGGACCCTGACCTCTGCAGAGTCACTTAAAACTTCTGAACTTCTCAAGTTGATACCTTGTGCTCACCTTTACACCCATAAACATGTTAATTCAGATTTTTCTGAGGATTCACCCTGAGGTCATCTGGTTCCAAGGCAGAAGTGTCATGACACCAAGTCCTGGTGGAGGAAAATTGCTTGGTGCCTGACAACAGCAAGCAGAAAGGGTGCCTGAAAGACATGGTCTCTTCAAAAGCACAGCCGCAGTGATACACCTTGTAGGATTGGGCCCCGCCTCCTAAGAGCACTTTTAGCTATGAACATAAGCATAAAAATCCATATATTATTATATCATTCCCATGATTCAATGATGTGTCCATAAATCTGCTAATCCAGTCCATCTGAAATTGAATTACCTGATACAGTAGAAAAACAAAAGCAGGGGCTGGGGAGTTGGCTCAGTGGTATAAGTACCTGCCTGGCAAGCACAAGGTCCTGAGTTAAATCCTTGGTGCCATGAAGCAAAACGAAAAAAAAGCTGTCCCTGAAACTTTTATCTTTAGGGTGGGCATTACAGCTCAGGGGACTAAGTGCTTGCCTAGGGAACTACAGGAGCCAGGGTTCGATCCCTGGTACCATGTGCCAAACCGACCCTGCTCTCCGGTATGCTGAGCCAGTGACAGAGTCCAAGAATGGTGGTGCACGCCTATAATCCTAGTACTTGGGAAACAGAAATGAGGAGGATCAGTATGAGTCAGAGCTGCGTAATGAGACCCTGCACAAAAAAGAAAGAAAGGAAAGAAGGAAGGAAGGAAGGAAGGAAGGAAGGAAAAAAAATCCCCAGTAGATTGAGATCGTCAATAATTTACTTTTTCCAACTTTTATCAATATTAATGGTTGAAAGAGCAAGCATGCACTGGAAAAAGGTTAGATAAACTATTTCCTATTTACTTCTAAACTCCTTTATTAAAAAAGTCAAACTTTATTTTAGAACAATAGAATGTTCCTACTGAAAAGATCAAGAAAAACTTATCTTGTTATTTTATTCGAGAAACATTTAAAAACAGCTCATTTATGCTTAGCAATGTAAAATCTGCAGAATGATTTCTGGGAGTGAACTTCTTTTTTTTTTTTTTGTCTTTTTTGAGACAAGGTCTCGCTATGCAGTTCAAGCTGGCCTTGAGCTCACTTTGGTAGTCCAGGCTGGTCTCGAACTCACACCGATCCTCCTGCCTCAGCCTCCTGAGTGCTAGGATTACAGGCATGCGCCACCACGCCGGGCTTTGGGAGTGAACTTCTTGTGAAATGGCAATTATGCATTTACAGCCCAGTTCCTTCATGGCAAAATAGATAGCTAGCTAGTTAAAGGAAATTGATTATTTTTCACAGAATTTCTCTATGTTCTCCTCTATCAAATGAGTCCATATATAGTCTGTGAGCTGTTCTTTTAGCATAATTGTCACTTGCCACTGAACAGATGCCCTCAATTTCATATTGCAATAAACTATGTGCATCTTAGTTTGTGGTGTGGCTCTTGAGTTGTTTTCTATCATGTTGCCTTGTTGATATTTTCAGACTTCTCAATCTAATCAACTAACTTTAATTTCAGGGTCCATATAAAAAAGCATAATGACAGTGCTAACTCATGCCTGTTCTTTGTTTATCTCATAAATCTGAGATTACACAAGTAATAGGCTTTCACCAATGCACTTCTATTTCCAGTGACTAATTGAAGTATCATATAACTTCACTGAATGGATGGATAATTACGAATAATGCTAAAGCTCGACACTACAATGGTAACTTTGGCCATCCAACTGAAAAAAACAAAATGCATTTAGAATTAGTTCCACATTTACTTGCTTTGTAAAATTAAAATGTTTTACATAGTCTATACACTTTGAGAGTTTTAAGCATTTAGCTATAGAAAATGAAGTCTTTTTAAAATGGTAAAGAAGATAGTGAAGACAACGTGAAACAATAAAATCATGTTTTAATTTTCTCACTTAATGTAGTATCATTTTAGATAAGGTGTTCTATATCAAATTCCCTGAAACAACATCCATAGTTTGGTCCTAACAGTGATATTTATTTCACAAGATTGCTATGAGTGAGCATGAGCCAAATAAAATATTGATGTCTTAGTATCTAAAGATAAAAAGTGAAGTATTTCCCATGTGAATTGATTTTTGTTCATAACTCTTTACCTAGTCTGTGTCCTTAAGGTTCTTATCTACCTCCTTTGTCTTCCAGAAGATTTAATATTTCAGTTTTAATATTTAAGTACTTGATGCATTTTGACTGTGGTTTTGTATATGGTCATAGTCATGGATCTACTTTAAGTTTTTGACAAATGGAAAGGCAATATTTCTAGCATTGCTTATTAAAGAGGCTATCTTTCTTCCAATGAGCATAGTTGAGTCCTTTGTCAAAGATAAGGTGGCTGAGTGTACTGTGAGTTGTGTCTATATCTTCTAATCGGTTCTGTTGATCCTCAGGTTTGCTTTTTTGCCAGTACCATGCTAATTTTTATTTCAGTAACATTGTAGTATAATTTCATGTCAGAGATTGTGATGCCTCTTCCCTTTTCTGTGTTATCAGGGTTGTTTTTGTTTCATTTCAAGTTCCAGATGAATTTCAGGAATGTTTTCTTCTAGATTAATGAGATATACAAATAGTATTTTAATTTGGATTACATAGAATCTTTATAACAATTTTGGGAGTACGGTAATTTTCATTTTCCCAATATTGGTTCTTCCTATCTAAGAGCAAGGAATATCTTTTGATTTTCTGAAATCCTCTTCAGTCTTTTTTTGAGAGTACAAGCACTATAATTTTTGCTGCATAAATTTTACAATTTGTCTGTGAGCTTGATTCCTAAGTGTTTCTTTTTTTGTGGGGTGTTATTGTGAAAGATATGTACAACCAGTAACAAAGCTGGAAAGGTTGTGGGGAAAAGGAGCCTTTCTTCACTGTTGGTGTGAGTACAGGCTAGCAGAACTGTTGTGGAAATCAGTCTAGAAACTCCTCAGAAAGCTAGCATTGGAGGTCCCATTTAAGCCAACTATTCCTATTTTCCAAAAGAACTGAAATCATCATACAACAGCACTATATGTGCAGTCATGTTTACAGCAGAACAAGTAGTCATAGCTAACTCTTGGAAACAAACCAAATACCCACAAACTGAGGAATGGATAAGAAATATGTGGTAGTCTTACACAATGGAGTATTATTCAGCTAGAAAAATGATAAATTTGGGGATCTTTTAGATAAATGTATGCATTTAGAGATTATATTAGTAAGTGAAATAAGTCAAATCCACATTTGCAAACATCTTATTATCTTGCCAGCGTGAGAACCTCAAAGAGTAATGAAAATCTGAAAGGTACAGCAGACACTGCGAAAGAGAAAGAAATTGATCAGTGAGCAGAAAAAGAACGGGTGAAGAAAAGGACATATAAAAGAAGGGGAAAAGATATATTGAGACATAAATATAGGATAGTTTAGATAATTGTATGATCAGTTTCTGTGGGTTTTTTGAAAGGGGCACTTAATTCTTTAATTTTACTTACCCTGGATTTTTTTCTCCTTTGAATTTCTTATAACTTCTTTGTCATCCTTTTTTTAATGAACCTTACACATTTATATCTGGTAATCTGAACAACTAATTCAAAGAGAGTATCATGTAACACAGCAACCAATGTTGAATTTGCATTCTTTGTCTAGTGAAATCTTGTATTGTTTGTAATACTGTTTCATTTTTTCCACTATTTTGTGTTCTTGAAAAATAAAAAGTGTTATAAAAGATAGAAGTGTTTATTGTTATATTATTGAAACATACAATGGCCTTATCTAAGTCACAATGTGACAAGAAGAATAGGATAAGTGTTTTGAGTGGAATTTAGGCATTTAGCTACTTGCTGCTTTTAAAGAAAATAAATAATCCCTATGCATCTTATTATGTTTTCAATGTAATATATTATGCATCTTTACTTATTAAAATAAAGTTAATCTGCATACAGTTTGTTTGCAGAGCTACTGCACAATTTTTCACAAGTGGGCAGCACTAGTAGTAATATGTCAATTAAATTTTGTGACAATATTGTGACTTATTCCAGAGGCATTTGTAATTTAAAGCTAGATGAAAACTACATTCCAAGCTATGAGTTAAAAAATATTTTTAAGTACAGATGCAGATTTCTAGGAAAACTTTTGAGGAAGAAATGTGATATTTTCAGTTACCCTTCTGATCATAAAGACATGTACGTGCTTAATAAAGCCTACAAATAAGGATCAGTATTTTTTGTGAACAAAACAGACATGGCTTCCACTTAACAGCTAGGCAACATTGAAGATATGTATTATTTAAAAGCATAAGTGAAGAACAACAAACAGGTTAGTGTTTTTACTGTACAAGAGATCACCTTTCTTTTGTCACTTCAGTTTGGGAGGTCAGTGACAATGTTCTTTTGAAGATGTGAGGTTGAAATCTTCATGCTTTTCTACCACCAGTGTTACAGATTTTTCAAGGATGATACTTGAGCTGTAAAGTGAGAGAGATGGATTATCTTTTTTTTTTTCAGAACTAGGATTCAAACTCACAACCTTGCACTTGCCAGACAGGCACTTGTGCTACATAGCTATATCCCCAGCCCCAAGAGATGGAAAAGAGAACATTGAAGATTTTCACAATTCTTCCTCTATTAATAGTTTTAACATTTTTTTCAGCACCAGGAATTGAACTCAGGACCTTGCACTTCTCAGGCAGGCACTTATGCCACTGAGCTAAGTCATTGGACCATATTAATATTTTATGCATTGCTGATAAGAGGTTTTAATACTTACTTTTCTCTTTTTTAATGTCAAAATATACGCATGTTTATCTTTCTCTAAATTTTTTATTTTACACTTTTTACAATGTATTAATGTAAAATCTGTGAAATTTTGAATACTTCTTAAAATGGTAATATAATGAATTGTTTAAAGTAGCTCTCTAATAATCAAAAGATGGTAATTATTTACATATTCTGACTCTACAATTCTGCATATATTTTATGTGTTCATCATGATATTTTTCAAATAATTATGTGAGAAAGGTACATAAAATATTATTGCAATTCTATAACTAAAAATCGTAAATCCAACACAAAGTACATCCCAAAAGAATTTATGAAAAGAAATCACCTTCAGATTGATTGCATATAGTCTTACTTTTATACAAATGCCAGGGAATGAAAAACAGGCATACATAATCTTCTTGCAGCTAGTGTAGTGAACTGACATTGTGGGCCTCTGGAACTGTCAGAGAGAACCTGCATGATGAGGGTGAAAAGCCCCTCTATTTTCACATCTCTCATACTCAGTAAAGGTTACAGGAGCAGGTTCACCAAATGAACCACACTGGAAGAGAAGCTGCTGGATACTCAAGACATGTTGTTGTAAATTAAAAAAAAAAAAAAAAAGAAAAGAAAAACAGCAACGACATAGGTACATGGCTGCAAATTGAGGCTATACTTATAAGTAAATAAGTAAATCTAACAGATTCTCTTGTGCAAACATCATAATGTAAGAAAATGAGGGTTGGGAAGATAACTCAGTGGCACAAGTGCCTGCCTGGCAAGTGCAAGGTCATGAGTTCAAACCCTGGTCCCGCAAAAAAAAAAAAAAAAAAAAAAAAAAAAAAAAAAAAAAAAAAAAAAAAAAAAAAAAAAAAAAAAAAAAAAAAGATTCAAAATGTGCAACAGATACTGTCAATGGGGGAAAAATTGCTTAAAAGTAACAAATAACTGGATGGGGGAAAGGAGAAACACACATACGCATACATGACAGGTAAGATTATAAGATTATTATACTACTAATTGCAATTAGTTCATTGAACAAAGCAGTTTGTGCTTTTGTTGTTTAAACAATTTTCCACGGTCATATCTTATAATCTAAGCAACTACTTTGAAGGTAACAATAGACATTGCATTAACTTGTGTTAATCTCCTATTATCTTGTTTTGAATTTGTGCAATATTTTAAATGGCTTTTTATCTTTAAAAAAAAGAGAAATGTAAAAAATAACCATCTGAAATGTGGTCAATGTTGCCTCTCTAAGAAAAAAATCAATTACAGTTTGTCCCACAGTTAAAGCTGATACAGGAAATATATTTAAAAATATGTGAGAAATCTCAGCAATATTGATTAGTGATATTGAATAAATTTTGTTATCTCATGATACGCACATTCTTGGCAAGCTAATACACTATGTATGACATTCTTCTTCTTATAACCCATTTATTTTGTCACAACACATGATTCTTTGATATATCTCTACATGAAAGATAAATGCAAAATCCTATAAATCTTCTAGCATATTTCTATAGAACTAAGAAGCTATCAAAATAGTAATTTTAACTTTAATATCATGTATATGCCATAACTTTCTGATTATAGGAACAAAATACACAATGGTAGTATAATCACAGTCATAAAGGTCATCAAACTAGTCCTAAACAATTCCCTTCTTCTGCACACAAAGAAACTAAAAACCTCTGTCATTTTTAGTGTATCAGTTCGTGGATTACAATATTACAGTCCTTTTTTAAAAAATCATGAAAAATATAGCATGTCAGATGTCTATTTGAACTTGGAGTATTCAGTGCCACTTTTTGAAAATTGATGTCAGTGAAAGGAAGCCAGTGAATCATAACATCTCAAGGTAGCTGGAGGACACATAATCGTCAGTAAATAGGTTCTACAACGTCATCTAGGCAGAATAAGCCATAGAACCTAGATATCTCACCAGGTGTGGTGGTACATGCCTGTACTCCCAGCACTTTGGAGGCTGGGTAAGGAGGATTGTTCAGAGTTTCAGACCATCCTGGGATACAGTGAGAGCTTAAGGCTAGCCTGAGCTGCATAGCCATACCCTCTTTCAAAAATGAAATCAAAACAAAACATAGATACCTCCAATCCCTCAGCACCATTTGAAGAATTAAGGGGATATGTGTTTGTCTCTCAGGAGAAATGAGACAGGAGATTGGGTTGTGATAAAGAAGGTTGGGGAAGTAGATGTGACCTGTGAAATCCCAGAATACGTGCACAGAATATTTCTCACAGTGCTGTATGTGGACATCTTGGGAAACTTTGAGCAGGTTTCTGAAAGGATGGCATAAGCTGTTGTCAGCCAGATACAGTGGTGATACAGAAGAGCCCTACCCACATTGGACTTCAAGCCTGGGTGCCCCCTTGTGCAGTTGTCCACCCTCATGCTGCAGCTGCACTTCTCCTACGTTTACTTGGCCCAAATTCACTCTGAAGAACTTGATTTCTTTTCCCAGCTTTAATAACATTTTGAAACTATTCAATACATAAAGTAAAATAAATAAAAACATGGACACTTAAGTAAGGGATTGATGGTCTAACATTTATCAATTTATGGAGTAAAATGCTATTGATATTTTTTTTTGTATTATGACCTGCTTAGCATACCCTGGGGGTGGGGCTAGCACAGCATGTGGTTCCGGGGATTGAACCACAGTCCCTGCAGTTGCCTAACCTTTCCTAACCAGGCACTTTAGACCAGTGAACCATCTTTCCAGCCCCTGAAAAAATTCTTAATTGCTTACATTAATCAATAATAATGTTTAGGTACTACAGAATATACATATATGTTATATTTCTTTAATCATATCTATATCTAATGTGCAAATTAATAGTACTATATATTTGTGTCAAGAATTATAATTTAGCTAGGATAAAATATTTCATAGACTACATAAAAGGACTTTTATCTTTTATTTAGGATCACAGTGTATTAAAACACAGTGCAATACTTTTGTAAATTTTAGTAGTTACTTGGCAAGGCAAATGGATCATAATTTATATTTATTATTTTTCTCATTCAACTATAGTAATAACTACTCAGCTTAGCCTACAATTTCAGCCCACAAATTTTGAAAAAAAAATCTTAAGAAATACTCAAACAAAGATCTTCTCTCTAGAATTTATAAAAGAAATAAAAAACATTAGGACCCAAAATTTAAAGACTCAGTACAGAAATGGGCATGTAAGGTAAATACACATTTCTCAGAGGAAAAAATACTAGAAGCTAATAAATACATGAAAAGATCCTCCATATTACTAAACAGCCAAGAAATGAAAATTAAAATAACACTGAGATATCATCTGACTCTAGAAAGAATGGCTACCATAAAGAACTCAACCAATAACAAACGTTGGAGAAGCTGTGGATAAAAAGGAACCCTTCTACACTGCTGGTGAGAATGTAGACTGGTGCAACCATTGTGAAAATCAGTGTGGTGACTCCTTAAAAAAACTAGGTCTAGAAATTCCATTCAATCCAGCTATCCCCCTGCTCAGAGTTTTCCCAAAATAACTGAAAGCATCATACCATAGTGATATTTGTACACTTATGTTTATAGCAGCATAATTGTGATTGCCAAATCTTGGAAACAGCCATAATGGCCATGAGCTGAAGACAGGTACTTTCATAGTGTATTGAGATTTGAAAGTGAAAAACTGAGACTTAAGGGCCAGTGAAATACCTCAGTGGTCTAGAATGTCTACTTAGGCAAACTTATTCAAAGTGCAAGCACCACAGTTCAATCCCTGGTATCATATGCCATGCCAGCCCTAGGGTGAGCTGAGCTAGCCACAAAAAAATAAATAAATAAATAAAATAAAGTAAATAGTCTTAAATAATTAGTAACTTGACAATACTACATAATTTTCAAAACTAGAACTAATATTTTAAATAGGTGAGTGGACATGAGGCTCTAGTGCGAATAGCATTTTCACATTAATAAGTACATTCATTTATTATGAAAGTGTCTTTTCCATCTGTGTGCTATGACACACATTAATATTGTACATAAATCCATTTTTTGTAATTTTAATATGTGTGCTTTTTTTGCATACACTCAACGATTGTCCTGTGAAAAAATATAGAAGTTTATTATGATATATCACTTAAGAATTTTTTTTCAACCAGGTATATAGTACTGTGACACAGAAGGTTGTGAGTTCGGTTCCAGATCCATAAAATAAAATATAAATAATTTTCTTTCATATTCAGTGTGTATATGTGACTATAATGCAAGAATATTATATGATTACATCTCCTTCAGATAAATTTATGCTAATCCGAATGTACCACATTGAAGTATTTTATATAAATCGTAAGTTGAAATCTCTCTTGCTAAGGGATTTTAAACAAAAATAGAATTTCTGAATGACAAGTAAAGGTTTTAGTTTATAGTCACTAGCTATGTTATAGTTATCTGGCAAAATCTATGATTTGCTCACTCAACTTTCTTCTTTGTTGCAGCATATTCTCTCAAAGTATATATTGACATGACAACTTCCCACAAAACTAGTATACTAGTATATCACTTTAAAAATACGATATACTGCAGCATCCTTTTCAACAGTACACTTTTATCATTTCAAAATGCTTCTCTCCTTTTTATGTATTCAAATAAATAACCTTACTCTTCAGAATGCAAGAGGTTCTTTTGGTGCCAAACACCAAACCCAGGGCTTCCAGTTCACTAGGCAAGCATTCTACTACTGAGCCAAACCTCCAGCCCCCAGAATACAAATAAAATCACATTTCAAATTTATTCAGCCATATATAATTTTGCTTTAATCCATATTAAAATCATCAGTGCCCCTTCTAGGACTTAGAACTCAATTTTTTTTTTTAAATAGATATCAATTAGACTAAGCATAATATTTTAAGCACGGTTTTCCTCATATCCTTAATAAGCATTAATGTCTGATTTGTGCTAAATTGTCAGCATGCATATTGGAGGCACTGACATACTTACTGCACTGTTCATGTATAGATTTCAATCTGCATAATTATCCAGTGTGAAAATTATGATTCGTTTTCAACCACTGTTTATTTTGCATTTTGCGGAGGATTTCCTTTAGACACTGAAAAAATCAAGTGTAAAGTGAAGTTCTAAACATCAAAAAGCTGATAATGAAGAGGAGGAGGCACATATTAAGAAAAGCAAATAATTACAGAGCTTCAGACAGTTGCAAATTTTCTCAAGAAAATGGATAAAGCGTCAGAAAACTAAACCAATTAAATAGTTCAGGAGAAATTTGTTTCAAGGTATTGAAATTTAATCTGTTTGAATTAATTAGTGAACACTGTGTGCATGAGTGGAAATGTCCTGAACCCATTAGATGGATACACTTAAATAAAAATTAGAAGACTTAAAGAAAGCTTAAACTAGGTTTTGAGGGGAAAAAAAAAATCATACATGGAACGATATGCCTGAACTGTGTATGTACAATGAAAGCCAAAATAGAGAAGGCAAAGATTTTATGAGGGGTATGTACTTGTTATATCAGTCAGGATTTTATTAGAGGAACAGCTATAACTCAAGATGTACAAATGTATAAAAATTCAAAGATTAGCTCACAATGGTCAGCCATAGAGTCAGAGGAGGAATCCTGTGGAGGGCGTCTCCACACCAGAGACTAAAGGATTCAATCCAAGGTCTGGAACTCACTGCAGTGTTCCATGCAGTTCCACATCAGGAAGCCAATAAGTCCACAACAGAAAGCTGAGGAGTCTGCACTAAAACCAAGGAGATGTCCAAGCTGACTGTGAAGACTGGAGCTCTTTCTCTAAGGAAATGAAATGCTCTATCCTTCTTCAGTTCCCTTTTTCGTTAAGTGATGAGTTCTTCTAGGATAAGGCCTGCATGCCCTAGGGTCAATATCCTAAGGCTTGGATTTGCTGAGCTGATTTAGTTAAGCTTTTAACCTCTCAGTTGACACAATCAATCAGCCACAACACTTATTTTATTTCATGAACCAGTTACATGCACTGGACATACAAATTGGCTGCTTTGAAGTGCTAACATTTTGCTATGGTATAAATCAGTCTAATCATTATTATGTCTTTGTATCTGTCACTTGATTGTATTTATACCTCAAATGTTTTCACAACAAAGAGAGAAATACTGCAAATGAGAGTATTTTAACAAGGGATTCCCATAAAAACAGCATGTTCTGATTTCCCTTGGCTCATGAAAGATGTCCTCAAACTTGAGTCAGCATCATAATGATATCATACTTCTAGTTTGACACCAGGTGTGCTTGTACTTCTGGAAGCATCTTTAAATTAGTTGGAGAATTTCATAAATGACTTTCAAGACTTTTTCATACTTGGGACGTCTTTGAACAACAACAACAAAAAAAAACAACTTCCTTCAACTCTGTCTTTTGTGTTTTCTAGATGTAGGAATGCTGCAGCACCTATTTCCTGAATATAATTGTAATAGATTGAAGGAAGGTGGATTAAAAGATCTCTTGCTTTACATAGCACACATAGAATTACTGAGCTCAAGGAATCATGAGAGAAGGGAATTTTACTCTGTAGTACATTGAGATAATTTTGAAAGAGTTTCTATATGATTTTTTCCGATGTTAATTCAACTTCGCACACATAGGTTACTATGCATACCTGTGCATTTTAATGATTAAGTCAGCTTTGCATCACTTGTGAAAAAGTATTTGATATAAAGAACTTAAAGGAGTGAAGCTTTATTTTGGATCATGGTGTAGATGTGCAGTCCATAGTCAGCCAACTCCACTGCTTTTAGGTCTGAGTAAGGATCAAACATCATAGGATGAATACGCAGTGAAGAAGAGCTATTTGCCTTATGTCATCATTGGATCTCAAAGAAAGGGCATATGTAGAAAAGGGGCTAGGATCAGATTTTTGCACCCAAGGTCAGAGGCCAATGATCCACTGCCTTCAACCAGGCCCTACCTTGTTTTTGATTACCTAGCAACACTACTATCAAACTAGGATAACTTCAGTGGGTAAAATGGCATAGTTAGGATGTGTATGAATCAGTCACTTGCCAAAAATCTCCACCTTTGCTCGCAAGACATTAAGGGAAATTATTCATATTTAAACCATAACAATGCTTAACACCATTATGCAATAATCTGTGGATACAGGTATAATTATGATAATTATTTTTTTTTTTTTTGTCTTTTTGAGGCAGGGTCTCGTTATGCAGTTGAGGCTGTCCTTAAGCTCACTTCTGTAGCCCAGGCTGGTCTCGAACTCGCACCACTCCTCCTGCCTCAGCCTCCCAAGTGCTGGAATTACAGGCGTGAGCCACCACACCCGGCTCTAATTATGATAATTAATTGACTAATATTTCTAGCATTTGATGAAAACACTAGTTCAAAGAGACAAAACTATAGAAATAATAAGTAGAGAACAATGGAAGCTCATGGTCATTTTAGCCAGTACATATATCTCAGAAATTTATAGTAAAAAAGCTGAATGTACTACTAAACAGGTTATATTTAATAGCTGAATATCTATTTCAATTTTAACTTAATGCATTGAATAAAACCAATAGTTCTTTTCATTTCATTTTGAGATATTTATACAATACACCAACCCTAACTTTTCATTTACTGAGAAATAAGGATGACAAGAGAAGAAGAAAATAGAACATACTGAGCTTCTCTTCCATTGTATGCCATTTTCTGCTCTATACCTGTATCCACAGATTATTGCATAATGGTGTTAAGCATTATTATGGTTTAAATATGAATAATTGCCCTTAATGTCTTGTGAGCAAAGGTGGAGATTTTTGGCAAGTGACTGATTCATACACATCCTAACTTTGCCATTTCACCCACTGAAGTTATCCTAGTTTGATAGTAGTGTTGCTAGGTAATCAAAAACAAGGTAGGGCCTGGTTGAAGGCAGTGGATCATTGGCCTCTGACCTTGGGTGCAAAATTCTGATCCTAGCCCCTTTTCTACATATGCCCTTTCTTTGGGATCCAATGATGACATAAGGCATAACGCTTGGAAGAAATACACGAGAAAAGTATTCCAGGATTCCTTAGTATTCATGTTTTTAAAAGATCTGTACTATGTAGTGTGCCTAAGAGGAGTCACCTAGAGAGAAAACATTCTCTTAGGTTTTCACAGAGAGCAAATTGGTCAACAATGGCCATGACTTATCCAGACAGCTCACATTAACAAAAGTTCTATAAAATGCTGTACATGGTTTCAGTATAAATCCTGAGGGGATTGGACCGACCTTGTCAGATGAAAAATTTACATTTATTTGTTATACAGGTCTTTCTTCAACTTGGTCTTAACCACCCAGCAGAATAGTTTAACCATGAGGTATAAAAATAAAAAGCCAGATTAATATGCTGAGCTTAAAAAGGCTCAAGTTAACAGCTTCTGACATTGCCAGTTCTGCTGATAAACCACTATTATGGATTACTGCACTATCCAAGCAACTACTTTCTCTTAGTTCAATGAAAAGAAATAATTGTATTAGTAGTGTTTAAGGAAGTTATCATGTCTGCATCTTGTTCTCTGAACAATCACTTTAAAGATAACACCATGCAGTGTATTAATTACTGTGGCTGTTTTACTAATGTGTTTTGAAACTTTCATGTTATTTCTTTCTTATCAAAATTAATATTTTTTAAATGTTAGAGTAAGAAAAGATTAAAGTAAGCATCACCCATACTTTAAAGTAAAATAAAATAAAAGGACTTGAAAGAAAGAAATAAAAAATAAAAGATCTCTACTAATTTCTATGGTCAGATGCAACAAAATAGAAAAAGTAGATATCTTAAAACAGGAAAATAGTTGCCCTTTAGTACCACATGTCAGAACTACAACCCTATTTCTAACTTCCTTTAATATTAAAAAATAAGACTTCAAAATATTTTAGAGGAAAAAAGTTCATAATGCCACTTCCATTCTCCTACCGTAAAAACAAATTCTCACTGAGCGTGGCCCCTAAGGGCCATTAAAAATTGTTTCTTAAGCAGCAGACATGTTTCTTCTTTGATCCTCACGGACTTTCTAGATATTTTCAGTCTATAAGCTTTAAGTGCTCATTATTCATCATAAATTATGTATATGAATAAATTCAGGATGCTGTGGTAGTAAAAATATTGTGCCTATTCCTTATATTTACTTGTATGTTGGAATGTCTCATCAGACCAGTTATGACAATAAGTTCAGAGTGAAAATATTAAATATTTTTTCAGGTATCATAGTGCCAATTACTGAGATTCTGCAAGATCCCAACTGCATAAAGTCACCATTCATCATCACAGACCTAGTTATGTTTGCCTTCAAATGTTCAACTACTATCATTGTAAACAACATTCACCCTCTGTAGCATTACTGACTATATTGGAAGAGAAAATATTTTGGTTTGATAATAATTGTCCATAAATTGAGTTAAAATTTTACATTTATTTTCACTGGTGATTATGAGACTATGGCTAGCAATGGTTATTCACAGAAATCCATCCTGGATAGAGGAAACCAATGGTTCAAACCTCTCAGAAACAGTATTTCATTAAGGCATTAAGCAAACTGCCAGCGCTGTGTGAGAAAGCAATGAAGGGGAGGGCAATTTAGGAAGAGCAATGAGAGGAAATGAAGAGTTGGATAGCTGGCTCAAAGAGCAAATGCGGAGATGTGACTCAGCTCGTGATCCTTGTGGTACAGCTCACTCTCAGATGTGGAAATCCTCAGTAGTTGGCGCTACTACAAATGAGCTGTTAACTCCACCAAGTTTCAGCCTGGCTCTGGAGTCAAAATTAACATCCTCTTGGGCATGAGCAAGACTGGGCTAACAGAACTCATCAACGCTGAGTTACTTGGGATTCTTTTAATAGACAATACTGTTTCTAGACACCTTCTCTCATACGGCAGATTTTATTTGGACTTTATTGTATCTTAATAGAAATCTTTGCCTAAAAGTACTTACTTAGTTCTCTCTTTTTGTGATAATACACGACATAGAAAAGCTTTTGGGTTCCCAAATCCCTCATGGCAACGGAACTAGGACTGCCTACCAGGCAGAGGCAGGCTCATTGTTCAGGGTCGACCCCATGCACAGAGCAGCCCCCAGCAACAAAACTCCCTCGGGCAGTATCTCAGCTCTGAGATTCAGGATTACCACCGCCAAGCATATCTTCATCATCACAGTATATAAAATACATTTGCTCTGCCTTTCAGACCGGAATCTCCGCCTTTACACACCACCTAATAGTTCAGCAACTGTCATATGTGCTAGTCATAGTTTATTATGTTAATTAATCAATTCATGTTCGTTGACTACTTTGTTAGTTACTGAGAGAAGCATATAAACATGTTCTTCTTGTTCTGTTCATTTTTGTGTTAAATATTTTGAAGTCAGATACAAGCAATTGTATCCTTTGTCTGAGTTAAAATTTTAAATGTCTCAATGCATCTCTCTTTTTCTCTAGTTAGGATTTAAAAGTTTAATAGTTTTTTATTTAAACTTCAAGTTAGTGTGCAAGTTACTGTGTAGTATTTACTGTAATTATAAAAGTATCATCTAATATTATGGGATAAGTTACTATGTAATGTGTAATATATCAATATATGTACATTTATTAATAAAGTACCAGTAGTTTAAAAAATAAAATACTTCAGACAATTTTCCCATTTTAAAAGATAATGACTTTATTATTTAGGTGTATGAAAAATTAAGTTTTCTTTGAAGCAAGAGGCTAACATGTCAGTGATAATATTTGAATATTGTGTAATAGAGAACAGGAAAAGCAGATAGCATTTTGATCTCTAATTGATGTTAGCTTTTAATGTCTGTTAGCTTCACACCAGTGACTTTAACCATAGGGAGAACAAAAGTATTCTCAAGAAATTCTGTATCTGTACATAGAATGTAAAATTTCTCTTTCACTGTTCTTTGCTAAGCAATATAGTATAAGACCTACTCATAACATTGCCTTGCACTAGGTACTATGAATAATCCTAAAATGAGTTAAAGTTTATTAAAATATATGTGTAGAATGCACAGATTTTTGTATTAGACAATTTTATAATTATTTACACTCTTTTTATTGTTATTTTTTATTTTTTGGTATTTAGTACAGGGTCTAAAGGGTCTCAGTCACTTCACAGATCAGATTTGTAGTGATCCTCCTGCTTTTCAGCCTCTCAAGCCCTGGGATCATAGGTACATACCACCGTACCGAGTCTCGGTTGCAGTCTCAGTGTGTTCACGGGGCCAGACAGGCACAGCACACAAGGTAATCAAGCCTGGGTCCCTGCGCCTGCCTCAGCAGGAGCTTCACTCCACTGAGCTATCTGCCTGGTCCCATTTTACAATTTAAAAAAAAAAAATTGCTATTTGTTACAGGGTCTCACTACACAGCGCAGACTTGTAGTGATCCTCCTTTCTGAGCCTCCCCAGCCCTGGGATTACAGGTGTGCATCTCCACTCCCTGTTTCCCTGACCAACATGGTGGGGTCTGAAGCCAGCACATTGCACTGTGCTCTGAATTGAACCCAGGTTCTTACACTTTCCAGACAGGTACTTAGACTGCTGAGCTCTCTCCCGAGCCCTGCTAAGGCCATCTTTATAAGGAATGTGAGCACAAGCATATACTGATATACACAAAATGTTCCTAAAATTATTAGATACCAAGGAATAAGTAATACTATATGTAACTACATATATTATGTTTAAATAGCTTGGCACAAAATCATTCTGCCTATCTATCTACCTACCTATCTATCTATCTATCTATCTAATCCCATGCTTTTGAAGGACTTAAGTCCAAATGAGGAGAAGAATATGTTAACAAGTTATACATATAACAGATTCATAAATCTGGCCCTTGCTTTATCACCCTAAATCTCTGGTAAGTGAATGAGATAAGTTCCACTCTTTCCTTCATAACATATTTTGAAATTACCGTGAACTCAAATTTTAATAGAAATGTTCAGATTACAAAAGTAAGGGAGCAAATATTTAGAAGTTGTTTCCCTATTCCTTCACTGTTTCATTTCCTTCCAAAATGTCTTTTGTTCCTCTTTAGGGTTCCTTACAGCTGCAGGGATTTGCAGTTTCGAAACTAGGCGGTCTCGTTCCCTTCCCATTCCCTCTAGCTACAGGTCCTCTGTGCTGTTGAAAACTGGATTTAAAGCCATGGTTAGTTCTTTTGGGATCTGTGCTAGGCCCTATACTGGCCACACATACACTCCTTTGCTTCTGCTCTTATTTAAGCAATACTGAAAAAAAAAATTAGTGTCAGTGCTCTAAGCTTAAATTTTGTAGCACATTGTTAGGATCGGGATCCAAAAGGACCCACAAAGGCTTATTGTGTGGAAAATTTGGTTGCCAAAAAGGGCTTTTGAGAACTGATTTGAGCAAGCGAGCTCAAACTTCATTGCGGAATGATCTGCTGATGAGATCATATTCGGAGCGCATTATTGTGAAGTGACAGAATGGGAAGCACAGTGTACTTGGAGGGAGCAGATGATGGGACTGTGACCTTGGGGCCTATATCTGATGCCGAACTCATTCCTGCCTGTCTTTCTTTTTCTTTCTGCTTCCTATCCTAAAGTGAACAGTCTTCCTCCTTCATGCATTTCTGCTGTGTAGTTTGTGCCTTCCTACAGGGTTAAGGCAATAGAATCTTTCTACTACAGGCTAGGACCTCTGCAACCATGAGTCAAAATTAACATTTCCTTATTTAAATTGTTATTCTTAGACATTTGGCAACAGTGCTGAGAATGTAAAATACAAACTGAAAATCCGGAAGGGATTCCATCGGACTAACAACCTAACTACAACACTAAAGACAAAGCTATGTCAGGAAATGAGTTTAATTTCTCTGAAGTGTGTCTTAACAGATACTCATTTTCATGGGAGGAAAATGTCCTTTTGTTGGAAGAACACAAGTGCACTGCCAAAGAGTCACCTGAGACTGTCTCAGGAGCTTCTACTCCATAGACATTTATTTGATTCTCTTTTCTTTGAAGTTAGATTAGTCAACGCTACAGTTACGGTTTTAACATGGAGGTAATAGGTGATAATACTTTCCAGCATTCATTTTCATTCCTCACTACACTTTGTGAAGCAGATATGCAGACCTGAATGTTGCAGAAAATTAAATGAATAGGTGATGATAATGTGAATTAAATCTGAATTTCTTTGCCTCTTTATATACTTACTGTTGCTAGCTCTTTAAAGTCACCCAATTCTTTTGCGGCCCACTAGCATCGATGATGTATAGGACAATATTTGTTTATTTCTTAATAAAGGATGGACTTTATACAGATAAAAATCTAAATGGTGCTGAGCCACAAGGATTCTCACATTAGTATTAAATTATTTTTTTCTGATAGAAAGTGAAATTTAGGATGCAAATCTCATAGTCTGATGAAATCCAGCATTTCCGTAATCCATAGCCTAGACAGCATGATCATTAGGGAGACCTAGAAAAATAGTTAATGATATCTACATTTCTTTTTGTGGATTAATAATTGAAAGGAATGGGTCAGACAACAAGAAAATAATCAGATATTCTCCTGCAAAATATATTTTCATAGTCAGTTATCTAGCTATACATAAAAAAGGGGAAATAGCGTGTTTTCCTCAAGGCAGTTGTCATATGCTTGTATTGTTACACTGTAGCCTTCTAAATAAAACTACGAACACATCTGAATTTGTACAGAGCTGCCTAATCATGGTTGAAAAGCCATATACATACGTTTTGATTCATATTTGGCGGGAGTCCTCATTTTAGGACCAAGGCAAGCCTCATCATCATCTTTCTAGTTGGTAATGTATCTGTATGGAAGATCGGTCAGATTCCGTAGGGTACCGAATAGATTTTCCCCTCAGCTTCAGAATGAAGGCTTCAGTTACTCATGGTTTATTAATAACTAAATTTTCAACTTTATTAAAATTACTTTTTTGCCATACAGTGAGATGGATACATAACAATCTCCTCAAAGGAAGTGGGTTTTGTACACTGAAACAGAACCTTACATCCTGAGCTTGTCTTTTCTTTAAACTATGGCCACTTCACCAGAGAACTATTTCAAGGAAGAGCGATAGGAAAAGAGCATTGTAGGAATCCTGGGAGGTCACTCCATCAGGAAAGAGACATGAGAAGGGCCTTGGAAAGTCGTTTCCCAGAGCTGGTGAGTAACTTGAAAGTGATTCTATATCTTTCTGTTTCAAATGTCCAGTGTCTGTCTTCCCATGATATTTTAATGTCATCCCAGTGTTCCAGAATACAGGCAACTGAAAGTATAAACATTTGGCACATTTGTTCTCTGAAACTCTTAACAACTAGCCACTTAAATTAAATGTGGACAGGTGAATTTTCTATGTATAACATATGTCTGACAAAGTAAAACAGAAATCTTGATGACTCATGAAAATGCATATTTTATCTTGGGAAACTATTCAGAGTGGAAAGATATTCAGAGTGTGGCTATTCTCTAAGGCAGGTACTACAGATTCAGAAGACAGAAAAAAGCTGCACAGCAATTATGAAAGAACTTCTCCCTAAAATGGGCATGACACCACAAGATACAGAAAGCAGGCCAGGATGACTGGGATTTTAGGCTACCTAGTCATGTCTGAAGACTCTGAACCTTCTCATGACAGGCAGGTGACAACAGGCCACTCCCTGCCATCAATGAGAATGAATTTCCTAATAGGATTTTAATTCACTGAAGATATTCTCAGTCTTTTTGGTTACCCTCCAAATATTAATGTTCCTTGAGCATATGTTGGAAGAGATCTTATGGGAAGCAATCTCGCTTGCCTCAGGGGTGGGTCAGGCTATTGATGCCTAAATGAATCAAAAGTTCTCTTTTATGCTCAGTCATACTTTCCCCAAATCTGTCTCTGCCCAAAGCACTGGTGCTCTGTTTTGGGTAAAATTAACCACAGGAATAATGCAACTTGCTTTCACAGGCTTTGGAAAATGAAAAGGCTATTCTAAATTGAGTCATAATATATGTCATATACGTGTAGGACAAGTAAGTAATACTAAATTAATTAGAGACCTAAAATTTACCTCCATCTTTAGTTCTAGCATAAAATTTTACAATGTAAAGTAGGAAAATTACTAAACATACTAAATTTCTCTGTATCCAATAATACTTTCTGGGTTTGTTTAACCAACTCAGCTAAGAGTTCCAGTGTTTCTTTTTTATTATTATCATGTACCTTTTGTCTGTAGGATCCTATGTGAAGAACAGAAAATGACTGATCAACCTCAAGGGTGAATAGCGTGTAACTATAATTCAACACAATTATACTTTCCATGTACCTATGAAGGCTAATGTTTCATGTATCATGAGCCGCTCATCTCCTACCCACTGCCTGAAATGAACTGTTTCATCTGAAGAAACATATGTACAAAAGAGAAAGTCCTAAAAATGATTTGGCATCATTTGAGAGTTATTTTAATCAATTAAATTAAAATTAGTTTTCTCGTAACTATCCATTTAAACATGTTACTTGATAGGAAGATACAGATACTTTACTTAAACTAAACTTAGACGAAATAGCAAAAACATAAAACTTGGTGCCTTGCTTCTGAGTGAAACTGGCACCATTTTATTTTTTGCCTGTGATTTGAAGGGCAGATACTGATATGATTTTCTTTCCTTTTTATCCTCCAAGTCAGTATTTTTTCAGTAAGTTTTTCACTGAAATTTTTAAAGGGATAGTGCATCCCTCTCACATTAACTCACAACTCTCTCATCTACCTGTTAAATGTCAATAGCTGATGTTTAGCCTTTAAGAAAAAAAATTAGTGCCTCCAAATACACTCGAGCATATCTAGGAGGATAAGAATTACTTCTCTACCAAGAACTGCATCAAGCTGTTGCTAATAAATGACAAACACAATGAATGAAATACTCTATTTGACTCTAGGAAAAGCTGGCTTGGATTCCAAGAATGTTTGGTCATTTTCCAAATGAATATTCCTTTTTTCACCTGGGGAAATTAGCCTTAATTAGACAGGAATCTGTCTCGGGCTGGTGAGGTAGCCCAGGGGTCTAAAGCGCCTGCTTAGGCAACTTTGAGCAACCACAGAGATCAGAGTTCGATCCTGGGCACCACACCCTGCACCAGCCCCACCCCCAGGCTGAGCTGGATATAACAGAAAGAAAGAAAGAAAGTAAGAAAGGAAGGAAGGAAGGAAGGAAGGAAGGAAGGAAGGAAGGAAGGAAGGAAGCCACGTATTCTACTCAGGCTGTTAGTCCAACTGAATCCCTTCCTGACTTTCAGTTTGTATTTTACATTCCCTAGGGAGTAAAGAATCAAAGATAGGGGCTTTATTTCCTCCACTATTTCTAATAGGTAGAACTTCTAATGCTGTACTGTCACTTCAGTGCAGTGACCTCTCAGTATCACAAAGTAGGGGGTAATATTTACATTTGAACAGGACGATTGTTGTCTAACACATAATTCTTTTTTTTTTTTTAAATGTATTTGATACAGGGTCTCACTATGCAACTCAGACTCATAGTGATCCTCATGTTTCAGCCATCCCAGTGCTGGGATTACAGGTGTGCGTCACCATGCCCAGTCTAGGTGGCTTCCATGGTGTGCCTGGCACTGTATGTAGTACCAGGGATAGAACCTGGGTCCTTGTCATTGCCTAGGAAGGCCCTTAACTGCTGAGCTATTGCCACAGCCCTCCCACTTCATGTAGAAGAAGGAGACAGGGCATGGACCATCACTTTGAGCAAGTGTCAACAAGTTATTTTTCCTTCAAAAGAAGTTAAGTGTAATTTATGTCTTGAGAAAAATCATGTTAGAAGTACCCAGTTTTCTGTTACAATACACAGCATTGATAGATGATATGCAAATGCATAGGATAGCCACGTTCCAGTAAAGCTTTACAGACATTACTTGAATTTTATGCAGTTTTCCGTGTCATAACATGGCACTTTTATTTTGATGTTGAAATAGTGCAATACTGGTTCTTAGTTTACTACTCACACCCTACAAATTCAGGCTCCGGGCCACAGGCACCTCTGGAACTTTGGTTTGGTGGCACTGGAGGTTGGATGACCAGCCCACACTTGACTCAGCTAGAGGTTATCAGCTTGGTGGCTGAGAGTTGCTCAGCATGTGTTGCTGTGCTGTGGGGACCAGGACGGAGCGGCCCCTGGTTCCATGGCAATGCCACATCTAAGATGTAGAATGTTTCAGTGAGAATCTAGGCGCACAGTGCCGAGTGAGCACCAGGGACTTTAAAGGCTGCATAGTGGAAAAGTGTCACGGATTTCAGGGCTTTTGTGCGCTGCCCAAGACATCCGCTGATCCAAGCAGCTCATCTTCCAAGCTTCTGTTCTTTCAAAAATTGTATGATTGTATATATTTATCCTCAGAGGCAAAC
>PVJA010010700.1:22728-40577 GCA_004027025.1 Myocastor coypus
GAAGAAGAAGAAGAAGAAGAAGAAGAAGAAGAAGAAGAAGAAGAAGAAGAGGAAGAAGAAGAAGAAGGAGAGTAGGAGGAGTTGGAGGAAGAAGAAGGAGGAGGAGCACGAGGAGGAGGAGGAAGAAGGGAAAATAATTTTTAAATGGTGCATATGACTGTGTGGATTTTCTGTACTGTTTCTAATTATCTGTGTCTTTGAAAGAATTAAAAAGTGTATGCTTGATTTGGTTTCATCCTTACACTTCAACATTTTTTAAATTAAATCCTATAATTTGTGGGCATAAATGTCATCGCTGTACCACAATTGACTTCAATGAATGAGAAGTTTTGCATTTTTCCTTTATAGTCAGCTTTTAATCTCTACCTAAATTTCTTCAGGTACTATTTTGAGCCATTTCCTATTTACTCACTTTGCCAGTGACTTGGTGTTCGAAAGTTATTTGAGGAATATTAAATTTTGCTGTGTAAACCGCATGCTCCTTTTTTTCCCCCTTACTTTCTTGCTTCTTCTAGAATACACTTTTTCTTTGTGCAGAACAGGATGTCCTCAAAGTCAGAGTAATCTTCCTGTTTCAGCCTCCCAAGTGCTGGTATAAATGTTTACCACCACACCAGCCTCAAAAACACCAAAATAATAATAATAATAATAATAATAATAATAATAATAATAATTATTATTATTATTATTATTATTATTATTATCATTATTATTGTTAAACTCCCATTTTCTAAAATGCTTCTTAGCAACTCACATATTCACTTGAAATTATCTCTTGTGGTTGTTTGTCCTTACATTTGAAGTTAATTTTTCAAAGCTAACATTATGACTCATTGACAGAAAAGTGATAAGACAAATAGTTATTAGCAAATGAGGAGGGCCAGACAGATAGCTCAAAGTACTAAAAGCCTGCCTAGGCAAGCATAGGGATGGGGGTTCAATACGCGTTCTACAAAGATCTCGCCCCCAGGCATGCTGAGCTGGCCACAGAAACTGGTCTTGATGGCACACGCCTGTACTTTCAGCCTTGGAGAGGCTGAAAACACAAGGATCACTATGAGACCAAGTTGCATAATGAGAAGCTGCACTAAACACATAATTTTTTTTAAAATAAAGAGTTAATAGGAAAACTATGAAATCGTGCAAAGTAATATACAGAAGGCTTCTTTTTTTCTTATTTCAGAACTTTTGTTTGTTTACTTATTTATTTTTATGGCCGACTCAGCCCACCCTGAGGGCAGGGCTGGCCCGGCATGTGGTGCCGGGGATTGAACCGAGGTCCATGCAGCCGCCTAAGCTTTCCTAAGCAGGCGCTTTAGGCCACTGAGACATCCCACCGGGCCCCCCATACAAGACTTTAAAGAACAGATGCATATAATGTGTTCAATCACAAATATTTTAACCAATTTAGTAATGCTAGTAAAATTTAATATTCCCCAAACAAGTTTCATTATCTTAGACTTAGCAATTCTAAAATAGGGAAGTTCAAGTAGGAGCATAGGAAAAAAAGATTTACAAACCAAAAATAAGTTTTAAAAACCAAACTAATACCTTGCATATTTTTTTAAGTTGTATTACCAAAGGTAAAAAGCCAACCATTCTATTATATTTTCACACAGAATACATATTCTGTTGTTCTTGTTGTAAATTCAGTAGTTCATCCAATAAGAGAGATTGTTACACTTATTAGAGTAAGGACTCATCAGAACTGTGTTATATCACATTCAATTAACAATAAAGCCATCATAGTTTTAATTTTACCTCATATAAATTCTTAACTCTTTGCTGCCTGAGTGTTTGAAATTACTTCAAATGGTATATAGAAACATGAAAACATATTGGCAAACACATGGTTTTGATACATAAACACATATATATTTTATATGCCTAAATTAATTTCAACCTATTTATACCCTAAAAATATTTTTTTCTTGAGGAACACTTTAAAATTCTTCATTCTAGCTTTTGAAACAACACGGCACGTAACTGTTACCTTTAATTACACAAATGTACAATAATGCTACACTGTAATGCCTTAGTTCAGAGTTAATATATATACATATATCTTTTCATAGAATTTATCTAATGCATCCATGGGAACAGCTTCTTAAAAATCTAGATTGTGATGTACACCATTCTACTTATCTCTTTTGTTCATAAAGGGAAACTGTCTTAGGTGTAAAATTCATGACAGGTGCTAATATTTGAATTCCTCCTTCTCATATTCATGTATACAAAAGTACTTATCCTATCCCTCCATTAAGATGAGGGAAATAGAGTACTTGGTATGAACATATTATTTTCTATTCATATATGTTATTATAGTAAAGGAAAAACAGAGTTTAGGGGTTAAAAACTTCATTTTATCACATGACAGTCCTTGCTTAAGTTCTTCAAATCCAAATAATATAACTGGTACAAAATACATAGAATGATGTGTTTGGTATATTAAAAATATATAGCACAAATTTAAATTCTGAAACTTGATCTTAAGTGAAATGTGACATAGCAATAAGAATGTCTCAGGAAGTCTTTTTCTTAAAATAATAAAATCCCAGTGTGGACAGAAACACAAATCCTTGCAGTCAGTAATGACTTCGCAATTCTCTAATCATTTGGTACTTGTTTTGCAAGTTTTTCTTTCTCTAAGTCTTTCTTAGCTAAACAACAGGATGCTGCTAATTTTAATTTTCTAATAAGTAAGATGCTTCCTCTGTTGCCCAGGCTTGATTTGGCGTCTTATCTCATGTTTGACGCTATGATTAGCCAAGCTCTGTGCTTTATAACCGTCTGACTCACCAGGAAACCGTGCATGACTTTTGAATCACACATCCTGAATTACTGTGCACATTAGTTTACCTTTAGCCATATTTAGTTTCTTAATTTCTTTTTTTGGGGGGGGCGGTTTGAGACAGGGTCTCGCTGGGCAGTTCAGGCTGGGCTTAATCTCACTTTTGTAGCCCAGGCTGGTCTTGAACTCATACTGATCCTCCTGCCTCAGCCTCCCAAGTGCTGGGATTACAGGCGTGTACCACCACACCCGGCTTAGTATCTTAATTTCTAAGGATTTAGTTGTTTTAGTCATTATTCTTTTAGAGATAGAGACATTTGTTAACAAAAAAATAATTTGCTGAGGTTCTATTGTGTTTGATTCAACACAAAGCTAAGACTATTTTTCAACAAGATTTAGATTAGCAGTAAACTTTTACTTGCAGTATGGTTTATTTTAAAATCTTACAAAGCCAAGTAATAAACTTGGCTTTCTTAATTTTCCTCTGTTCATATTCTCCTGAATTCTGCTTTTTCTTCCATAATCTATTTTAAAATGTATGTCCAAATAAAGGTAGTGCAAAATACATATTTATATATACAAAATATCAAAGACAGAAAAAGATGTTTAAAATTTATATAGGTAATTTATGTTTTTGGCCTAATTTCATTTGGAAGAATCTGTAATCTGTTTCTCCCTTTCCCTCTCCTCCTCCCCTTTGCCTTCTGGCCTCCCTTTCCCTCCCCCTCCCTCCCTCTCCCCTGTCCCTTCTCCCCCTCCCTCTCCCTCCCCCTCCCTCCCCTCTCTACTGCCCTCCCTCCCTGTTAGAGCTGTTTATTCCTTGTCCCCCTCTCTTTCCCTACCACCTGCTCCTCCTTATAATAATCATCCAACGTAAAGGGGGGGGGGGACCTTAATTTGGTTCAAAGTTTCACAGCTCTAGTCGAGTTTCAGTAGGTCCAAAACAAAACTATTCAAGATGAAGGACCTGGTGGAGCAGGGCTGCTTCCTGAGTAGGAGGGAGAAATAGCACAGACTCCCACAGAGGAAAAGACCAGGTCCTCCAAGGTCTCATTACCACTCTAGAAGTTATTTAATCCTGCCAAGTGCACAATGGGCATGAACTGGTACATTCCTCTTTCTTTCCCTTCCTTATTTGTTCTATGATAAAAGAAATAGACAGCTTTATAATTCAGTTGTGCTTTAAATGACAGCCACTTTGAATCTTATGTATCATCATGAACTATTTTGGATGTATCATCAGTCACTGCAAATATTTACCATCCTATCACATGCAAACAGATTATAACTGTCAATTCATGTCTAGTGCTAAGGTAAGTGTTTTAAAAGGCAGGAAAATAGAACTGAATACCCTACAAAAGTCATCGTATGCATAAGCATGGAAGTCACAATAGTTGGAAGAGAGAGGCTGAGTTAAAGCTATGGGTGCAAAACTTTTAATATTTTGGAGATATTTGTTTAAAGTAATGATGAATAGGTTTGATTACATTGACACTTTACACTGTGAGGGAGCTGGACACAAAGGAAAAATGCCTACATTGTATCTGGGTACCACTTCAAAACAAAAACAAAGTCCTTATTTTACAAATGATACACCTTTCTTTCCATATGGAATTCAGAGATTCATGAGAGACTTCTTACATGCTAAGTATTACCAAGAGAAAAGTTGAAATTGACCTCTCTTAAATAGGCAAGAGAGACTTTCCTTTGAGTCGTTGCTGGATACTGAAGGAGAAAATAAGGTCTTGGAAAGTACTGGAACAAACGTGATCAATGTAACTCAGTGGTCTGTATTTGCTAATCATCCCTTTGGATGTTAGGCTCTTGTTTTCCCACAAACACTTGAGAGATGAGTATACTTACTGTCTCTTGTGGTTAGACATCCAAAATGGTGCTGAGATGCTGGAGAGGGGCTGGGAAGATAGCTCCATGGCACAAGTGCTTGCCTGGCAAGTGCAAGGTTGTGAGTTGAACCCCAGTCCCGGAAAAAAAAAAAAAAAAAAAAAAAAAAAAAATCAGAGATGCTGGAGAAAGACTTTCTGGGACATAAAATTGGTAAGAAGCTGGGATAATAAGTATATCTCAAAAGAGACAGAAAAATAATTCACATCTAATTTTATAAAGTAAATGCCATTAGGAAATGAACTACAGTGAAATAGATAGATTATAGCTTTACTGCTCCTTTTTTTTTTTTTTTTTTTTGGCTGTCTCAGGCTGCCTTAAGGGCAGGTGTCATGCTCCACGTGGAGATAGGGATCGAACTGAGGTCCCTGGCACCTGAGTGACTTTGATGACTCATGTGCTTTAATCAAGTGAGCTACCTGGCAAGCCCCCTTTGTTGCTACTTTGACAGATATCACAGTATAGCTTTCCAAAGGCATGAGACAGAAGCGTTTTACCTGCCTCTGTGTTTTGTTCCTGCTTGTGTTTTGTCATCAGTTGCGAAGCAAGATAATTAATGTGTAATAAGATGATGTTAAAATATGACATGATAGGATTTTGCAATCATGCAATGTATGGAAATATATTTACATATTTGTTAATCAGTTTAGGTTTGTTCATACTTTGAAGTTTATTTAAAATGAAGGATGAACTTAAGATACATTGTATAGAAAATTTTCTGTACTAGATACATTGTACAGAAAAACTTAGTCTTGAAGTTGAAGTTGTGGCTTTAAAAAATATTCTCATGCCTTCCCAAGAATGAGCATTGAATTTTTATATTTCATTTTCTCACATATTATCAATTAAATACATTTATTTTTTAGCTATCAGTAATTTTTAGATACACCAACACTAGCATGTAATTAGGGAGATAAGATTTTATAAAATTATACAAAAGTAGAAAGAATGCAAGGTAATACATTTGTTGAGAAAATATGTTTTGTTCAGTCAGTATATCTTTCAAAATGTAAACCAATTATATTGAAATTGTGCACACCCATTACAACATCGGCACAGCAAGGGCAGTGAAGTTTACTTCACAATGTTATTAGCCCTTTGAGAACTCACTCGAGGTTGATTCTTAGAAGGTCACTCTATGAAACAGGGAAAGTGGCTGAGAGATGGTATAACATATAATTAAAATTATCTATCCTTAGGAGGCAGGATTGGAATTTAGACTCAGATCTTCTAGGTTGAGATGTTTTCTCTCTGTTTGTAATTTCAGTTATTTGCCCCTGTACCACCATCCTAAAGAAAATACATGTTGCAATTTGGATAGGTGGAAGAAATGACTTTCCAGCTAGCTAGAACCTGGCGACGATCCATTCTGTAGCTGTCTTTTGAACTACGTGCTGAAGGACTGTTGGCTCAGAATGTGCATGCATCTCAGAAGGAGAAAAGCATCAGCAAAACCAAGGGTTAACTCAGCACAAGTGACATGTCAAATGGTAGGTCTTCATAATATGTACAGGACACTCAGTTGATAAAACACAGCTGAATTTATTACTTGCAGCTGTAATAGAGAACACTGTAAAATGTAGCATCATCTCTGAATAAAGTGGTCTGAATTTGAGTATTTATGAAATCTGTATTTCAGGTTCAATACTTATTTCTCACATGTGATTAAGGTGAAGCTTCTGATACACCATTTGGGGGATGATAGGCGCAGTGAGTGCATGACAGATATAAGGGGATCAGTGAGTTTGGAGTTCTCTGTCATTTGATGCATTCTATAGAAGAGCTCATAAATCTTTTGACTAATTCCTTGGTGAGGAATATGGGATTGATGTTTGCTTCTTTTAATATATGTAAGGTTTCAGTGCAAAACAAGTATACCATTCATTTACACTTCTTAGCAACTTTCACACTACAAAGACAGAGACAAGGGTTTGCAATGGAGACTACAGACCCCAATATATTACAATATTTATACTCCAATCACAAAAAAGGTGATTTCCATTTTAATTTAAATAGCTCTACCAGCTTACAGAAGTAATCATTAAAAATCTATTTTCTTCTTGTGTTACATATTCTTCTCATGATTTAATTAAGTGTATGTCACCCTTAATCATTCATGACTGTTATGATTTTTATACCATTAATATTATAGGTTCTTGAATATACTTAAGTATCCTTATAAGTATTCATTCCATTTTTATTTTATTAAAAGCTATTCAGTGCAAATGATTATTCCAGTTATAGAACAACTATAGCTAGAAATACACACACACACACACACACACAGTTTGAAAATGCCTGTTGTACAGCCTCATTAAAATAGGACCAGGAGAAAAAAAAATAAACATGTAAGCAATCACAAAATAAGTCAAAATATATCTAATATGTTAAAGAATAATACACCAAAAAGAGGAAAAATAGCAAAAATGAAAAATATTCTGAAGAGGTAAAGAGGTAAAGAAGATTGTGACACATAAAGGTGGCTGAAAGTGTTTATGATGGCATTCTGGATACAGTTCATGTCCTGTCCAGGTCCTTGACCTGATCAGACTTCACCTAGCTATGCTCACCAGCGGGACCACAAATGTGATATATGTCTGAAGGCACTTATATTTTCCTTGATAAGATCTTGGAGAGCAGGAGCAAATCAACAGCGCAAGGCCTAAGACCTTGTCTGAGAGCTTCTTTTTAAGGTCTGACAAATGAAGGCAAAAAGGCTTTAATAGAACAAGCCCAGTGGTCTAATGAACATTCCAGAGCTCCCTGTGGGATCTAATTTTGGCTAGAGTTCTTCTAAAATGTGTTACAAATCACACCAGAGTGGTTTCAAATAATTTTAAAAGATTTTCTCATAAAATGAAAACTTGAGCAAAACACAATAAGGCTCAATATTTTTTTTTGTTTCGTTGGGTATAACCTAGGGGCCTTATAATCAGGCTCAGAATCATTTGAAGGCCCCTCACATCTGGAAGTTGGTGCTAATTTTGGATAAGACCTTAGGAGGGGCTGCCGGCTGGGGTCCTGGCATGACCCCTCCAGGTAGGATCTGCTTTCTTTAAACGTGGTGCCTATATTCCAAAAGCTGAAGCACTGTTGCAGCCAGCCTGTACATACATCAGCTTTTACAATTTAGTGTAGACTCCCAGATAGTCATTGTAGTCTTACTCTGTTCATCTTGACTGCCTCATGCTTTAACCTAAAATCAAAGGAGCACCATGTAGTTTATCTCTTGAAGCAAATTAGTTAATAAAACTTTATACAAAGATGAACAGAAGATAATATTTGGGAAGCAGTGCACCATACTCAGAAAGAACAGGATTAGACAAGATTTTGAGTTTCTTTTTATTTCCAAGAGATGTCAAGAGTACATAAAACAAAAGTCTATGACTTTAGAATCAATATAACTCACATCAAATAGTTCAGGAGGCAATACAATTAAGTTTTTTTTTTTTTTTTTCCTGGTCAAACATGCTATAAATCTACTTTATTTAATTTTCTATGTTTTTTTGCACTTTTAAATTGATTTTTATATTCTGTGTTTGCATGTCCAAACAACTAAAATCACTGAAATGTACGATGTAAGAAAAACGATTGAGTATTTCAAGCTTAGATGACAGACACAGCCTAAAGATAGCCAACTTCTGTACTCGAAGAAAAAAGCAATATTTTTTCCATCGAGGATTTGAAGGGGAAATTGATTAAAAATCCATTAGAATTCCTGACCTCTGAGTTTATGTGAAACCTTCACTGTGAGGCACCATTAGTTTCTCCATCAGTGACATAAGCTTTCAAATAAGGCCAGGACAAGCTAAGAGCTTCATTGCATTTACATTTAATAACATTCAGACTCACAGCAGAATTGTTTTCTGGGAATACTATTCCCTCAGTCAATAGAAGAGGATTACTTACCACATGCTTAAAAAAGCTGGAAGTTTTAGTTGTGTTTTTGGGGGAGAGAATTTGGGCAATTAACTCATGTTTGCCTTCCTTTAATTATGCATTGCTTTCAGATTAAGCTAGATTTTAGTTTTATTTTAAATGACAGCCATTCCCTGGCTCCACAAAGCCATGCCCTCCAGGAGCATTTCATAACAGATGATTATAAGCAATACCTTAATTAGCTGTTTCAGCAACAGGTAAAATGTTTTTAGGTTCTAGATCTGGCACTGTCTTTGATGTCATCTTCCCTAGATATTAATAATGAATAGATTACATTTTCTATTAAAGTTTTTTACCACTTGGAAGCAAATTCTGAAGCCAATTATTTTGTAAGTAAGGCTCTCTTGTAAGAAGTATGAGACTCTCTAACAGTAAATATAATGAGAATTTATTGAAACTCATAGAATTTCTGAGGTAGAAGAGAAAGTTTGCTCAGAAATAATGAAAACCACAAAGTTCTAGGGTTGATTTTCCAAATATTTTCTTCTTTTTTTTTGACTTCTCAAGTTGCATTGCTTCATTGTCATGACAGTAAATGCATATTTTGTTTCCATTTCTTTTCTCGTCATCACCTAGTTCATGAGGTAGCTACCAGGGGAGGAGGACGCTCTGATCATCTGGTGCCCACATGGTACCATGAGAAAGCAGTGATGTCACAGAAGAAAAGGAAGTGCCAATAGCAAAGAAGACAGCCTAAGAGAAAGCAAACATGTAATAGAAAAAAAAATACTGCCACCAAACTGCAGTGGGCTCTCAGTTTCTGAGGTCCTCTGTCCTGAGCACACCGAGTCCCTGTACACAATCCCACCTGAGATAGATCCCTTTTGGGCATGTTCTGGTTCATTTGATGGAAATGCTGATATCTGAACATGGAATTACTATTATTACATTTTGTAACTGCTTTTTGTCAAAACTATAAACTTAAAATTTGGAAAGAGTTCAATGTTTCCATTAGTTTTACAAAAGGATCCAGTAGCAAATAGTCATTAAAACATTTTGTATATGTAAAAATTAACATAGCACTCATGTCACAGCACGAATCACCAGCAAAGTCAACCACTTCTGTCTGCCTGAAGTGTATATTGTTTTATTGTTTTTCAAATTAATCCATAAAGTCATAGATTAGTGGTTTCATAGATTACATTTCTCCAAAAATACAATCATACTAAGGCTAAGTCTTAAGAGTAAAACAGTAGCAAGATTTGGCAAAAACAAATAGAAAACAAGATGAAGGTATTACTTCTCTTAGGTACTTATTTCATGTTTGTATTAAATGTTTGAAAACTAAAAATTACTAAAATTAAAAGTGATGGATGAGATCAATTTAAATAATAGAACAGAAAAATTTTATTTGTCTGAATTCTTTAAAACTCAGGACATTTCTAATACTCCATTAAAATTATCTCAGAAGAGTCTGCACAGTTCATGAAAAATTTCAAATGCTTATTGAAGAAAATAGGTTTATTTAAGAAAATATGCTTGTTGAAAAAAATACTTCAGAAGAAAATTCCAAATACTTATTGAAGAAAATAGGAATAGCCGTTCAGGAAAATATTTGTTGTAAGTATGTTAACAGTGGTCTTCTGTCAATTGTACAAATATTGTCAATTGTACTCCCTTTGTCTTAAATCTGAGAACCATGTAGAACAGTCGCACAACAGTTTTCATTTTTGATCACAAAAATCTGACTGCCCCCCCTTGCCTTCTACTCATACTAAAGGCTTATGTCCCCTAATGTTTCTAAAAGTCTAACAAGTGACCTTTGTTCCAGTCCAACTTAATGCTACTATTATTACCTTCTTGATCTTTCTGCTGGGTGCGTTTTTTGTATAGCCTTGCTGAGTTTCATACTGTGACATTCACGCTTGGGGGCCAACAGTGTAGCTGAGTTGTTTAAGTGCCTCCTCCAGCAGACTCAGTCAGTCCCATGGGACTCGGGTTCGATCCCAGCTTCACAAGCCTTACCCGGCCCACTGATAAAGCAGCCAGAAGCATAAAAAAAAAAAGAAAAAAAGAAAGAAAGTCCTTCTGAACCTTCTGAAGAAAACCATTCTGTATGATTGCATAGAGTTTTGCCCATACCCCATTATGATCACACAGGTATTTCACGCCCATCTGGGCCTCATCGTCATGATCAGGGTCCTGAATTCCACCATAAGTTGATTTTCCTAAAGTCTTGCAATGAGTGTCACCAATCACTCTCTCCTGCAAACTTTGTTCCTGATCACGGATCACAGGCATCAGTATTTTCAAGCACATTTGGTTCTTCTCTCTCCGAATGTTCCACTGTGCATTTCAGAGTTTTTGTCCTAAGTGTGACACACTCTCCTATGTTCAGCCTCTTCCGGCAGGGTCTCTCTTTCAGCTGCTGGGATTCCTGGAGCCTGTTCCATTATCCGTGTGTTAGAGACCGAGAGATTTTCACTTACTCCCTTTGGATGCTCCAGTAGATCATCAGAGGGTTAAATTTTTGTTTCAACTCAGGAAAATGTATTGTGCCTTTTAACTTACTGTTTTTCTTGTATGTGCGTGCATACGTGTGTGTGCATGTGTGTGTGTGTGTATGCATGAGTGGAATTTTTCCCCATCGTTTAATAAGATAGAGAAGATTTATACTGTCTTCTTTACATTCTGTATTCTAGAGCAGGGTTTAGACTTTTAAAGTGAAAACTCTAAAAAGTCATTTCTGCTCTCTTCTACACCGTCAATGAGCATAGAATGGACCTCAATACTCTAATGGGAGCAATTATCCAAAAATAAGAGGTAGTAGTTTTCAAAATCTTCAAACTTTAAAGATCTTTAATCTTTAAAATTAATGTTTAGTTGGCATTTAAGTTTTTAAGGACAATCATTTAAAACTACATAAGGAAACTATAGAAAGTATGTAAAAAAAAAAAAAAAAAAAAAAAAAAAAAAAAAAAAAAAAAAAAAAAAAAAAAAAAAAAAAAAAAAAAAAAAAGAAGGAAAGAAATGTCAAGCCAGAAATTTTTTTAATACTGCAAAATCAAATAAAATGATTAACATCAGCATGAAGACACAGATGAGAGTGAGAGGCTTATAATGATCCAATTAGTGTCTATATCCCACCCTCTTATATACCAGGCTGTTATGAATACATCTCCAGTATCAATAATAATCACCAATCCTAAATTTAATTTTTCTTTTATTTTTATTGAACATTACTAAATTTCATACTGTTGCCTTATGCTTCCATTCTGACCATTCTATCTTCTTGTTTCTGCTCTTTTATTTTTCTCTCTTTTGATAGTTTCCCAGATTCCTGGCTCTTTCCCTGTGGGTCTCGCTAGGTTCTCAGCTTTCAGAGTCAGTGGGTAGACATTTCAGAACTCTATTCATGCTTCTCTTTTTCCCTTTCATTAATCTTTAACTGTGATCTTATTCAGTCCTGTGTGGAGCGTTCAAAGCACAGGCCTTGAGTGAGACAGACCTGATTTGAATGCCCAGCTCTTCCACTGAGTTAGGAGATTCTCATATTAAATTTGTGGAACTTTTAGGAAAAATAGCCAAACCATCTGGAGAGGATTGTCATATCATTTTGTAGAGGTTAGACATGAATTTTTAGATTATTACTAGTACTAATACATCAAATCGAATATATGTAAAATCGCAATTATCATCCAATAAAGACTTTCTCCCTCTATATCTGTCTCTGTTACTCCTATCATCCGATTAGAATTTACCAAGGTTTTGAAGTAATTTTCTAGCATCGATCTAATGGCCATGAACATTTGTTTTGCATGTGCAGTGTTGTATAAATACTTAAACTGCACTTATTATATGGCATACACATTTTAATAAGATTTAGCTAAAGAGCTTTTAATGTAAAAATTACCATCTGAATCTCCTAATTAGTCTTTGTGTAGTGCCACAATATTATTATTTTTCTGTAACATATTTTGCATAACTAAAGAAAGCCTGATGAAATATTCTTCGGTGATAATCTAGCATCTATACAAGTAGTTGAATCTGTAGTTCTTCTGAATAGATTAAATTCACAGTACAATTAAAAGTAGAGCTAAAATGTTAGCATAGAAACTGCTACAAATATAACACGTTAAACTACTTTCATATTTACTCTTTATAATTTTTCTTCAATATATTAAATATATAGACATTTTTCAGATGCACAGATATATAGTACTTGGGAAGAAAATAGGAAGATCACTATAAATATCAACTGTATAGTGAGACCCTCTAGGCCCTGTACTAAATACATAAAAAAGCTACAAATAAACAACTTCGTAATTTTCTGCACTCTCCTGTTTCAGAAAAATAAGGTGATGGATAGGGGCTTAAAAATTGAGAGATACTTTATAAACATTTCATTTTTTTAAATTTTACTTATTAATTTATTTCTTGTTTCAGAACCTTTATTTGTTTATTCACTCATTTTTATGGCCGGCTCAGCCCCGCCCCGAGGGCAGGGCTGGCGCAGCATGTGGTGTCGGGGATCGAACCACGGTCCCTGAAGCTGCCCAAGCTTTCCCAAGCAGGCGCTTCAGACCATTGAGCCATCCCACCAGGCCCCCAAAACATTTCTAACATAGATCTAATTTTGCTCTAGAAAAATTCAACTTATTAGGTAGTGATAACATACGTAGTAGACAGAAAAAAGTAAGCTTCATCAAGACTTTCAGTCAGCAAATTAAGGTGTTTCACCACGTACTTTGCAAAGGGTGAGTTAGGCTATTGTTATACATCTTACAATAGCATTCTGTTTACACAAAGTAAACTTCCCTGCAGATAGGCATAGTGCACAGCTCTGTGTCAAAAGCGGGTTAGTTCTCTTCTATTTGAGACATGTTTTCCTCCATTCCCTCAGACATTAAATTCTCCTTCCTCTGAAATATGCTACTTAAAATCTTGTTAGATGATGCTTGTAGTTTAGTGAATGAAACAGATACACGAACAAAATTATACGATAGTTCTGTAACTAAAGTAACTTCTATGCACAGTGTGCTGGTCAACTTATCATTTCTGAATTAAATACCTCACATATGTAACCTAAAAGAGGAAAAACTTTTTTTGTCTCATGAGTTCAGAGAGTGCAGTCAATGTTCATGTGAATCTGAGTTAGAAACTTAATGACAGAAGGGCATGCATTTAAGGATGAAACAACAAAGAGACAGCAAGAAGAAAAGTTAGGTAACTTGGCAGGAGAAAAACCATGCATTTATGAACACAGGATGAATAAGACAGTGATCCTAAGATTCTCCAACACATTTTTGACATTTGGAGTAGCAATGTGAAAGACTAAAGTCATGCCTGCAATGCTTGTCATTCTGGTCTTCTAGATGTATACTGTTTCTAATGTTATTTTATTTATTGCTATACTCTCTATCAAGTGAATGTGTATTTTAAGTGAAAACAAAAATGGCAATTAAAGAGAAAATGAGACAAGGAAAAATGTCATAGGTTTGATCTGCTATAATACTATGCTGAAATTTCTAAGTTTCTGTGTTAAAAAAAAAAAAAAGAAAGAAAGAAAAGAAAAGAAAAAGTCTAACTTTTTAAAATCGCATGCTCCAGGGCCCAGCAGGATGGCTCATTGGTCTAAAGTCCCTGCTCAGGAAAGCTTAGGCAGCTGCAGGGACCGTGGTTCGATCCCTGGCACCACATCCTGCGCCAACCCTGCCCTCAGGGAAGGCTGAGCCAGCCATAAAAATAAATAAAATAAAACAAACAAAAGTTCTGAAACAAGAAAAACAATAAAATTAAATTAAAAAGTTCTTTTAAAAAATTGTATGCTCCATTTATTAGACTATCAATAATTGATGGAAAATACTGGTTCCATGTTAACCCTAACGCATTTATTATTTAGAAAGACAGTGATAAGCCCAAGTATCTATCTTATAAAGTAATAGTATTACTAAGCTTCTCTTCTGAAGGGCTAAGCAACTAAGTTTGCAGGCCGAAAATTAGAGAAAAAGAAGTGTGACAAGGTTAGCCAGCATTTGATTCTAACCCTCCAAGGTCAATGAGGAGTCAAGACATAAGAGACTCTGTACTGTAATGTCCTACATCTCAGTGGTGTCCCAAATTTTCTGTTTAAAGAAATTATGAGGCCACAGAGGAAAGGGATAAACGATGTATAGTGTGCCTAAGGAGAGTCATCTACAGAGAAAACATTCTCTCAGGCTCTCACAGAGAGCAAACTGGTCAAACAATGGCCATGACTCATTCATACAGCTGACACTGACAAAAGTTCCTATAAAATGCTATGTATGGTTTCAAGGTAAATCCTGAGGGAATTTGACTGATCTTGTCAGCTATAAGAATTACATGTTTTTATTAAGTAGATCTTGCTTCCAACTTGGCATTAACCACTCAGCAGAATAGTTTAACTATGAGGCATAAAAAGTAAAGCCAGATTAGTATGCTGAGCTGTAAAAGGCTAAAGTCAACAGCATTCAACATTGCTAGTTCTGCCAATAGCCCACAGCTATTATGGAATATTGGACTATACATACAATTACTTTGTCTTAGTTCAATGAGAAGAAATATTTGCACAAATAGTGTTTAGAGGAGTTATCATATCTGCATCTTGTACTCTGAACAACTATGAAGACTACAATATGCATTGTATCAATTATTGTGGGTGTCCTACTAATGTGTTTTGAAATTGTCTCAATATTATTTCTTATTTAAAAAAAGAAAAATGAAATAAAAATAAATTTTTAAAAAAAGAAGAGCATGCAGGATGGAAGAAAGTCACCCACCTTGTTAAAGACAAGAAGCACAGCAAGAGAAGACAGGTGAAGAGGCAAGGGACCATGGAAGTTGTGCCCTTCAAAGCATACTCTCAAACAGTCCACAGATCCCAAGTGCCCATCCAACTATCATCCTATAAATGCATGTATCCTCTAATGAGGTCAATGACCTGTGATATAATTTCTTTCTAAGAGCTTTTTGGGCCACATTTTTGATTCACACCATTAAAGGCAGAGTATGTATGAGGACTTCCTGAATTTCATTCAAAATGGAAAGCATTGAAGATGAATTTCTACAAATGAAAACTTGAAATATGCTTCCAAAATATATTTAAAATGTGCTAGAATTTTCAGTAGCAATGCTGGTGACATGCCATATCACGTCAGACAATACAAGAACAAAAAATTGCATTGAGCATAGTCCTATTGCACTTGGAAATATGTAAACAGCTTAGTGTTGAAGAATATAAAGAACAAATTAAAGACTACATTTAGAAAAGACAGAGAAATAGACTGGCTAGGTAATAGAAAGTTTTGCATATTTTATTTTTAAAAGTTTGAGTCTAGTTGAATAAATGTTTCTGCCACTGAAGAGTTACAAATGAGATAACTGTGAAAGCTGAGTTTTAGGCAGAGTGTTTTGGCAACATATTAAAGAAGAATTTGAACAATACAGTGCACAAACCAGGAGGCACTGACAGTTGCTTCAGACTGAAATTCCAATTGCCTTAATAATTGGAGAGGTTATCAAAGTGAAGCAGGGATTTCTGTTTGAGAATTTTCTGGGAAGTGTAGCAAATGAGATTAGGTTGCCTCTCTCCAGTTATTGCAAGATAATCTCCTCAAGGTTCTTAAATCAGTTTGGGGCTGGCCTTTTTATTTTATTTTATTTTTATTTTTATTATTATTATTATTATTTTTTTTGGTGGGACTGGGGTTCATACTCACGACCTTGCACTTGCCCAGCAGGCACTTGTGCCTCGAAGCCATCTCCCCAGCTCCAAGGGCTTGCCTTTTTACATATAAGTTAATATCTGCTGATTTCAGATGAGTTTTACAAAGAGTAAAAGATCACTACAGAAATATTTAGTACATGGTTACTAGTTAGGGAATCATTGTTCCTGTTTTGCTCAGCACAACCTTAGAGCCATACAAGACTCTTGTGAGTGTGTTCAAAATTCTGTCTATTATGCGTACACACAGGAAAGCACTGCAGATATTTATTGTGAGGTTATGAAAAATATTAGTAAGTAGGTAAATTTCTAAAAACAGGATTATAAAAATAGCAATAGCAGTATATATCTTATATTTTGTAGCTACAGAATGTTACTAAATAAAGAAGTTTAACATTTGTAGTAATGCACATTTATAGGTAGATATGCCATACATCTATGTAACTATTGATATATACATAGTATATTTTCATAGATGCATATTTATAAGGATATATAAGATATTATTTATAAAAGACAATGAAGCACTGTGCCATGCATTGGAAGTAAATGTGTGCCTAAAATTGTACTTGATTTAGATCAAAATTTTGTTAATATACACTGCTTAAAATGCAATTATATATTACGTATTATTTCTGCCCAATAGTATATTTCAATTGCTACTTGTATAAAACTAAAATTTAAAGTAGCAAAATAAATTGCAATTAAAAAGTAATGTTCATAAATACACAAATATATTTGATTTGCTGTTCAAAATAAACCCCCAGAAGTGAATGTGAATAAAAGTTTGGCAGAAATAACAGACTTAGTTATGTTGGCAGAAAAATATGACAAATTACTGCAGTGTTTTGGAACTAAGTGAACTCATGAGAAAAATACAGAAGCCAAGATAGAAATACAAAAATAGAAACAATTACTTGAAGAGAAAGACAAGTATGGCATGCTTGCTTCAGTTTATAAACAAGGGAAATTATGTTGGTCTTTGGAAGGATGAATTAAACCAAATATTTATAAAGTACCACCTGTGCATCTGCAGACCATATGGAAATATGGAAAAGAAAATATTTCTATGTTTTTCTAAATAAAAGTTAGATAATAGCAGATTGGCTTAATTCTCATTATGGCAAGAACTGTGATGACCTGATTGTCTTTTGCTAATAGAGGTGAAGCATTCTGCCTGTGACAACAGGTGGAAGGACAAGGACCCTGTATATCCCCTCAGGATTTACCTTGAAACCATACACAGCTTTTTGTGGATCTTTTGTCAGTTTCAGCCATCTGGATTAATCACAGCCATTGCTTGCCCAGTTTGATCTCTGTGAGAGCCTGAGAGGATGTTTTCTCTCTAGGTGACTCTCTTTAGGCACACTATACCTCGCCAATCATTTTCCTTTGTGGCCCCGTAATCTCCTTGAACAGAAAATTTTGCACACCACTGAATTATAGGATGTTACAGTACAGGTTCTTTTAAGCTGAAGTATCTGTGTTATAGAGTAATAGCGCCACTAAGTTTCTCTTCTGGAGGGTTAACAA
>PVJA010010700.1:40677-56901 GCA_004027025.1 Myocastor coypus
TTTTTTTTTTTTTTTTTTTTTTTTTTTTTTTTTTTTTTTTTTTTTTGTCTTTTTGAGACAGGGTCTCACTATGCAGTTCAGGACGTCCTTGAGCTCACTTTGGTAGCCCGGGCTGGTCTCGAACTCACACTGATCTTCTTGCCTCAGACTCCCAAGTGCTGGGATTACAGGTGTGCGCCACCACGCCCGGCTAAACTTTGAATATTAACCAAAAGAAAATGATATAGGGCCGGGCGTGGTGGCACACACCTGTAATCCCAGCACTCGGGAGGCTGAGGCAGGAGGATTGATGCGAGTTCAAGACCAGCCTGGGCTACAAAAGTGAGCTCAAGGCCAGCCTCAACTGCATAGCGAGACCCCGTCTCAAAAAGACAAAAAAAAAATGATATAGAAATGAAACATAGTCAAGGCACACAACTAAACTCTTAAATATAACTATTATTATTAAAATATTGTAATAATAACAACCAATAAAGGATAGAGCAAATAGAGATTAAAAATCTTAAATTTGCAGAACAAAATATGATTAAAGAAAAATGCTAACAGGGACTGAATATATAAGAACAGTAGACTAGAACAATAACATATCTCTTAAAATGAACGCATGCATTATTTAAAAATTGGCCAATGCTTTCTTTCACTGATGAATCTTCAGATTGAAGGAACAACAGAATTTGATAAAAACTAGCTTTCAAATAAATACGACACAATGAATATTTCCAGACAAGGAAAAAACACAAAAGAATGAAATCATTCTGATATTAGACTTTCTAACAGTAATAATAGTTCTAATAGAATATTGTGTAATTACTTGAATTTTCTGAGTAAATTGACTGAAAAATTCCATTAAATGTGTGTATGAGAGTATGTATGCTTGTGTGTACATGTGTGTTTAGAATAAAGTTCATTTAATCAAGCATGTTTCAGATGGTGTTTAACTTCTAAAGATTTCTTTTAAATAATTCCCTTAATGAATGGCCCAGGAAAGTGGAGAAGAAAAGCTAAGATATCCTAGGAATGTTGCTAAGTCTGTCAGACTAAAAAATGAAGCTCCAAGAGTGATAAGTGTGTTTAAGATTTTCCCAGGAGGACAAAAGGCTGTAGAGAGGTGAAAGTAGGAGCAAAATTGGGGGAAAGGAGGATGCAGAGTACAACAGTTGGCCCAGGAAAATGAAGAAGAAGAAATATCAATAAAAAAAATGAATGAGAACATTGTTAAGCTACAAAGTGAAAGAGCTAACCTTCAATGAACATGTAAGAACTGAATGTTAATAATACTAATCAACAGATCCTACATTCAATTTACTAAGTAGTAAATAATAATAAAACCAGTCACTTAATACTCCTGTTTATGTAATAATGACAATCTAATGTGAGTATATTATTTTTAACTTATTAAGTAAATTGTAAGTTATAGTAAGAACAATTTAGTTGTCATTGAAGAAATTGCTATCAATAACATAATTAAATTCCAGTAAATGTAAACATCAAGGAAATGTAAGCAGATTGCAAAACTATAGGCAAGCTAGGTCTTCCATGACATCCTAAACATTAAAGAGCTGAAGAATGTAACTGAGATCCAGCTGTATGAGACCCAGTTTCTAAGACAGTCCACAAAAGAGCAGCAAATAGCAATATGGCTATTAAATGCTGAGAAACGAGAGGAGGCAAAGAGAAAGATGTAGCCAACCTGACGTTACACACTGTATTGAACAATGAGCATATTGTACTTGGGGATTTAAGCAGAGAATTTCAAATCAAACATCTGAGTGCTGAGGGTAAATAACAAATAAAAACTGAAAACATTCCCCCTACTTAAATACGTCTCATCTTGGTCTTCTAAATGTTACCATTGCTAATGTCTTATCAGTTATTATCATACTGTCATTGAAATAATTTTAAAAAAAAATAAAAATTAAGATTTCTTCTGCCTTGGAGCCAGCTGCAGATGGAATGAAACGTCTATAAACTGCTAAATAAACCTTTCCTTCCTTAAAAAAAAAAAAAAGAATAAGAAAAAAAGATTTCTTGAAAGTAAGATGTAATATTCGATTATTTTTCCAATATTGCATAGTTATATCTGTTAAACTGAGCAGCAGATGTGATGGTAATAGAACAACCATTGCTAATTAGTTATTCTTCCTTTGAAAATCTGGGTATATATACATATACATATATATGTCATATTTATATCATAAACAGACACAAGGTTTTATGTAACCTCTTTTATTTTGTTGTTTTCGGCCATTCTCCTTGCAGTTTCAGGGATGAGAGAGAATTCAGCCTCCGCAGAAGGCCTTAGGTCACCTCTGCCTGCTGCTCAGGCATGTGACTCTCTTTGGTTTTCCAAAGTTCGTTCCAGACCAGACTGATTTTGCTGCCAGTTAGGATTCAGCTCTTCAAATCTTAAAAGTCAAAAACAGTAGCAAAAATAATAATGATGACAAAAATTAAGACTGCCTTACTGACAGATATAGTAATTTTATATCTGTTTTCTTTCCCAAAGGTTTATAGTTTTCCCTAGAAGATTCCAAGACCGCAATCTGAAATAAAACCACAGATCATGTTAGTTCAAGTTTAAGGAGTATAAATTCAACTTGGCTATTACTCATTGGCTATTAGTTCAATTTCAAGTGCCAGACACTTGTATTCAGTTTCCTTCATCAACTATCATACATTATAGCCATCTGAAATAATCTTTTGAAAATTTAATTTTATTCTGTGGGCATTTAATTACAACTTAATATAACCTCAGAGTTTTCAAAGCTTTTAACAGAGAGCTTTATGCTTCAGTAAATATACAAGTAATTGATATTGATTAATCACAGAAAGATTCTGAATATTTATTTTTTCAGTTCAAGGGAATTCACCTATTTTGCCTCCACTAGATACCCTTCAGTTACTCCTTAATTTGACCCTAAAATGTAGAGGCATATAATGTTTAAATTATATTGCCTCTCTTCTTAGTGGCGAATGCTGGACTGTAGCAGTTCTCATGAATAAATTTGTAAAATTTACACAATATTTTAACATTTTATTGTTCTACAACATTGCTGCACGTTTGTGTAATTTTTGAGATATCATTTATAAGTACATATATATACAAATTATTTTTTGGATTGTTTTCTTAATTTTTAACTATTGTATATTGAATTTAAATACTTTCAAAGAGGCCGGCAAGTTAGCTCAGTGGTCTAAAGAGCCTGCTTAGGTAAGTTTAGGCAACTGCAGGGACCATGGTTCAATCCCTGCCACCATATGCTATGTGAGCCTCACTCCCACAAGGCAGGCTGAGCCAGCAATAATAATAATAATAATAATAATAACAATAATAATAATAATAATATACCTTAAAAGAGCCAGAGAAAGTAAGCAGTAATTGATGTAAACAGGAATATATTATACTTTATACATAATTAACGTGCTAGCCTAAAATATGGCTGTCCTATCATAAAATAGTAAACCTTTATAATTTACCTGTGGCTATTACATAAATTATAACATTATCTTATATTACACTAAGGGACATTTTTATTTCAAGTATAAATATGATACTATTCCTTACATTCCTGAGAAAAGTTAATTCATATTACTAAAATGCAGCTGATATAGATTGAAATGTATTTTTATCAAGTATGTTCTACAAATACTGCACAAAAAGATAATGCTAAGAAATAATACATACAAATGTTGTAAACATCTCTCTGAGTCTCTTAGTCTTTCCTCAGTTTATGTTTCCCATATTTTATGGTATAACATTGCAACAAGAATATTGACAGTGACAGACTTCTAAAAATCATTTACTTGGAGTCTCTGAGAGTTTTATTCAAACCATATCACAGACTCTGTAGATCTCAATGGCAACACAATCTTAATCTCTGCAGAAAGTCTAAAATGTTTTGCACCCAATAATCAGGTGTCTTAATTCTTTAAATGTCCACAAGTTGTTTCTTTGACTAAGATCTTAAGGTCCTGAGCTTGTAGAGCCCACCTTCCTGGGATCCCATTGCCTCTGTGTGCACAGGAAAGAGGATTCAAATGGCTATTAATCAGCTACATTTGAAAGATGCATATAGTGTTGTTGTTGTTGTTTTTTTTCCATTGATATACTTGGTCTCAATTAGCAGCTCAGACTCGCACTGATCTTCCTGTTTTCAGACTCCACAGTGTCCAGGATTATAGGTATGTGCCATCAGGCCTGGACTGGGTCATCAGTTCAGCACACACCAGAGGCAGGGGATGGAACTCAGGTCCCTGCATTTACCAAAGCAGGTGCTTAGTCCACTGAGCTATCAAGCCAGCCCAAGATGCATATAATTTTACAAAGGTTTTGTGAGAAAAGATCCATTCTGGACTAGGGAGTTATCATCCTGCCTGGCAAGTGCAAGGACCCGGTGTTTGATTCCCTAGTACTGCATGCCTTGCAGACCTCTCAGAATGTACCTTGCCAAACAACAAAACTGGGTGTAGTCTTGCATGGCAGAAATCTTACTGCTGGGGAAAGAGAGACAGGAAGATCACACTGAGGCTGAACGGTGTAGTGAGACCATGTAACGAACAAACAAACAAATAAATAAATAAACAAACAAATAAATAAATAAATAAATAAAATTTAAAACCCCAAACATTCATCCAACAATCAAGGCCATGTAATTGAATAAATGCTAAGGTCAGTTAGATCTAGCTGAAGTATGTTTAAGTCGGAGGTTCTTAAATGTGCAATAGAATTAAAATTCGAAAATAATTCAAGTGTCATTTAGGAGAGATAGTAATGCAATATCAGAGTGGAGAAGAGGGGGACAAATGACATTGAAATGCAGGCAAGTTTTCACTGGCTCTGGTACAAAAGCTTCTGCTTGAAATGTATTGGAGGAAGCGTTGTTTTGCATGTCCCCATCAATATAAACAGCACAGTTCTTATATTTAAGGTGCATGTGGCAGCAAAACATAGTGATCAAAATCATAGGCTTTGGCAAAAGAAAAAATGTTGGATATAATAACATTGAATCTACTGTATGTATAAATAAGCTAGCTTTTTTTTTTTTTTTTTTTTTTTTGTGAAACTGGAAATTGAACTCAGGCCCTTGCACTTGCCAGACAAGTGCTTATTCTAATGAGCTATCTCCCCAAACCAATAAAGGTAGCATTTTTAACTAATTGAAATAAACCCATGACAGACCCGAACCTGTGCTATAACATCCTATAACTCAGTGATTTCCCAAATTTTCTGTTCAAGTTGATTAAGGGACCACAGAGTAAAGGGAATTAAGATAAATAGTGGGCCTAAGGAGAATTACATAGAGAAAAAACTTTGTCTTGGACTTTCATAGAGAGCAAACTGGTAAAGCAGTGGCTGTGACTCATCTAGACCACTGACACTGAGAACAGTTCTACAAAGCACCGTACATGATTCCAAATTAAATCCTGAGGGGATTTCACTGATCTTGAGAGGTACAAAAGCTACATGTTTTGTTATACAAGTCTTGCTTTTACTTGCCCTTGACCACCCAGCAGAAAAGCTTAAACATGATGCATAAAACTTAAGGTTAGTTTAGTATGCTGAGCTGTAAAAAGCTCAAATCAACAGCCCCCAACATTGCCAATTTCACAAGTAGCACAGTACAATTATGGAACATTTGACTATGTATACAGCTACCTTCTCTTAGATCAAAGAGAAGAAATCTATTATACCAAGAACCATTAGAAAATTTATCAAGTCTACACACTGTGCCCTGTATAACTATAAGGAAGACAATAATATGCATTGTGTCAATTATTGTGAATTCAAAACAAAACATGCTTTGAAACTGTCACATTGTAATTTCTTATTAAAAGTAATGAAAAGTATACCAGTAAAAAAATGAAATAAACACAGCTCTACTTTTAATTATGCTGAAAATAGGCATGCCAAAAGAAACTTACAAAAGCCAAATTTTAATTCAATGACTGAGCAAATTTATGATTACCGAAGTACCCACATTCCACCTGGGATGAGACAGTCAGTGATTATTCTACTTTCCCCCATATTTTTCCAGAGGGTCCTCAGAGGGATGGGATTTGTACTCTGCAGCCCAGAACCTGAGTAGCATGTCACAGAGTTGCTGGTGCTCAATTTGTATCAGAGTGCATGCCCTGTCAGCAAGGGTTGTCATCCGAGTCAAGATTGGGTAAATTATGTTCATATTGATATATTATGATCAGTTTGCCACTTTGATATCTCAAGATTTGTGATGCTAGCTAGATATTTTCATGAACATATGCGATCACATTCTGGAATTACATTTTATTGTGAGTAGTTATTTGCAAAGTCTTACACAAATTGGGCCTAGAAAAGCTGTCTGATGCCTGTCATACTATAATTTCTAGCTGAGAATGTCAATGGCCATCCTGTTTTTTCTAGAAAGTAATTTTATTTCCACCTAATGACAAAATGTAGTATTGCAAACTTAATAATTAACAGTACATTTTAGTAATCAAATTTCAGTAAATGCATAATGTATTTTACTTAACTTTATAAAATCCACTTGCCCTGTATTAAGTGGTAATGAGTCATTAAAAATTTTTGTAACATATTTTTATTTAAGCATGATACATTTAACAGGGAGCACAAATCCTCCAAACTTCCAGAAATTGATGGGCATGTGATTTAATGCTACATAAATTCTGTCTACTTCCTATTGAAGAACCATTTGATTTCTTATAAAGTCATTAATAATAATTTTTGGTTGATGAGAATATTAGCCATGATTCTTTGAAATTTCCATTCCCTTATTTTTATAGAGCTTCTCAATAATTTTTGTATGACTGAGTAACTTATATTAGGTATCCCAGCTCTGAGTAGCTCTGGCCTATTCTAATATACTCCCAGGATAAGACACTATGGAAGAACGGGAGGCATTGTATATGCCACTGCTGATATTGCCTTTTTATTATAAAGGAAAATTTTATAAACTTAGGACTCAGTCCATCAGTAATAACATCATTTTGGTAATTAAGAATGATTATTGGCACATAAATTACTTGCCATAATTCAGGTCATTTGTATGCACAGTGAGAGTGTTTCCAGTATACTGTTGGTAAATACAAGAGTGGATAATTTGTGAATACTTTTCAATAACTGTAGGATTTGGAGGCAATGTATATATTTGTTATTGTTGCATCCTCTTAGTTATCATTGAAGTAACAAAAGTAGGTATTTTCATATGTAGACTCCACTCCACTAATTGCCTGTGTTGATTTTTTCAGCTAGAGATTAATGTCAAGGGAACTTTCACATGAATTTCTGTCAGTCTATCCAGAATCTAACACATCTTAAGAATATGAAAATTCAAGGACATATTGTCCTATTTGACCTAGTCCTTTGTTGCTGCTTCATTTTGTCTCAGGGAAGGATTTATGAGTGTGTAGTTAGGAAGTGTCTTTGTTATATTATTATGTAGTAGAATTGTTTCAGATATTTTTAAAGTATAACATTCAGCTATCCTAATCCTATTATATATTATTTTAAGATTTATTTTTAGTTATATGAATAATAATCTTTGCCTCAGAATTACCAATGGTGAGCGGAAAACTATATCTTTGGATGATATTCTGTTTTATCATGTTAGGATACTTGTTCTATTTTCATTTTCATCCTCCAGCTACATAATGAAAATTCACAAATCAATCAGTTCTTAATAAACCATTTTTTGTCAGCTCCAAGAAAATCTCCTTTTCCCTCTTTATATGATTGTTTAAAATGCACGCTTCCAGTTGTCCTTGTTTAATATCATTGATCCTGAATATAGTGCTGCTTATGTTGGACCAATAGAGCACAGAAGTCATCAGTGGTCATAATGTCTTTGTCTTCTACTATTTAAACAAAATTATACTTGATAATTCAGTCAGTGGACCTAGACTAAAATCATTTGAATTCATGCTCAACTTGAGTATCCCAAGTAGAAGAGCTTTTGAAGAATGAGGAGTATACATTTACAGGTCTCTTACTGTACTGAGTTGTCTCAGTTTTCAAGTAGTACCCTAATGCAGCAGGTCAGGGGCATATAATTTTGGTAACCCAACCTGCATGGATAGATATCACTTTGATGAGATTAACATTGGTGTATGAGCCATGGTTACAGCACCCTATTATGTGAAGGCAAGTGTGCATATTTCTGGCTTCAGGGTGACAGTATGCATCATTTATGTATTACAGTTACCTTTGGACACAATGGAATATAAATGTTTCTTCTTTTGAATGCCCTGCCTGTTTGGGTACAAGGAAAATGCATCAGAACCAAAGAAAACAATTGTTGCCTTTACTGATTAAGGAAATGACTGTAAAAAAGTCTATTCAGTTTGGAAGAAATTAGCTGAGATATTCATATTACAAATTCTTTACTGTTGCGTGTCCCAGATTTTTTAATTTTATTTTATTCTAGTATCTGGACTGTCTTATTTTTCTTCGTTGCATTTAAAATAGCCTTATATTGTTTTATCAAGAATGTTTCAATATGATAAACTCATCTGGTCAAGCAACCAGGCCTGGCGTGTGAGACCACCCTGAGGCCCACTGGAAATTCACTCGATCTAGCAAGCATGCCCAGTGTGTAGTGAGACCACCTGGGGCCTGCCAGAAACTCATTAGACCTGGCCTGTGAGTGGAACTTCATCCATCAGACAGGCCCAGTGTGGAAAACTGTGGCAGAACTCCCTGCAGAGCAGCTAGAGACAAGTCCCACCCAGACGATCCAGGAGTGGAACATTGTGCCAGAGTGGTATAGCAGGTTTACCTCCAAGGACTGCAGCAGGAAGAAATGGGGCGCAGCAGGAAGACCCAAGTCACACCCACCTGACGAGTTCGAATTTGGTAATAACTCTACCAAAGCTCTACACCAAAGGTCACAAGGGAGGGCTCTACAAAATGACAAAGAGAAGGAGTAAAGTGCACTCTTAGGCCCCGAGCCCACCCAGAACAAATGCAGGAGGCAATAGTACAGAAGAAATTGGGAATCATACACCTGTAATCTCCAAAATAATAGCATCTGAGTTAAAGAAGTAACAGCAGAAATGTATAGAGGAAATCAGATAAGAAATAATTTCTGAAGTGAAAAAAGAAATGATACATATAGTGAAAGAAGTACTAGGTGCTTTTAAGGAAGACACTGATAAAAAATAAAGAACAATAGTAAAATGATGGAATCTTTGAATGAGCAATATGAGAAAGAAATAGAATGCATGAAGCAGATTCAAAGTGCTATACAGGAATTTAAAACTTCAATTGCAATAATGTTCCAAAATAAGAAACATGAGTTTTCCTATGAACTAGAAAAGTGCTTATTGATCCTCTGCCTTCATCCTGAGTAGGTTGATTCAAACACGTTTTGATGAATACCATACATAAACTCTACTATCTGACATGCATCATGAATTTTCTTGATGTTTCTATATCTATAATGATATTATTGAAGTGCATTGCTTGTGTGCTCTGATCTTACCTAGTTTTTATTTTTCTATCACAATGTTACAGAAATTGTCCCCAATAGTCAACACTACTCCATCTTTGAGAAGCCCTAGTTGTATACCAAAGCTCTTTTCCTTTTGGGAACCTTACAGGAAAGACAGCATTCTTGTATTCATACACGGGATGGGCAAGGCATGGTTGTCTTACATTGGCACCTCTGTTGTCCAAAACACATGAGTTTATGGCAACATTTAGGTTATTTAAGAGACTAGTAGATGCAGCAGAAGTATATTTTAGTCTTTCCTAAGTGTATTCATGTTTTAAATGAGGGAAGGAACTTTTAAATCAATTACACTATATAGCTCACAGGAGACCAAGAAGTTTTCATTACCCTTGCTCTTCAAGTGGGGGCAGAACTGGTTATAATGAAGTTATGTTTATATTCTGCCATGTGCCAACACCAAATATATAATATAGTAATGATTGTTAACTTCCTAGAATCTTATTGTAAAATTCTGTATCCTTTTTGGTTTATTTATTGTTCTCTTTGACATGAAAATGTCATTGTAGAAAGACGTTTTATAGGTAACCATATTTACTGAAAATTTTTAGTGCATCTTTGACTAGATTGTTCCCAAAGGTACAGACAACTATAGGGAATATATTAAATAGTGTATTGAAATTTTATTTTCAATTTTGCATCAGAGCATTTATTGGCATATATAAACAAATATCAACATTTTGAAAATCTGATTTAAGTGCCTTGTCTTAGTTACTTTTTACTCGTTGCTGGGACAAATACCAGACACTCAAGATGAAGGAAGGAAAGGTTTATTTAGCTCACAGTTTGTGGAGGTTTCAGTCCATATTCGGCTGGCCCAAGGCTGAGTGGAACAGAGCAGAGAGCATCCAGTTCATGGCGGCGGAACAGCAAAAAAATGGTGGCAGAAGTAGCCAACCAAACAGGGCAGGAGAGAGCAACAGCTCGAGTCTGTCTCTCTGTTTCTCTTTATATTACATTCAGGCTCTCCGCCTTAGTCCCTGCCTTAGGCTACACCCATAATCCCAGAGGTACTTGACCCATAATCCCATCAGTACTAAAACCCGTAATCCCAGGGATCATGGATCAAGTCTCAAACTCTAGAAGTCCCCGCCCAATGACTACATGAGGCTTTGTGGGGGAACAACTAGACATAAACTATAACATGCCTCAAGTGACATCTCTCAAATGTTTGCATGTGTTGCATCAGAAGATGTTTTACTTTTGTTTATCCATTGCTTATGTTTGTTCCTGTTATCAAATTTCCCCTCCCCATTGTATAACATGCCCATCCAAAAAAAATGTTAAAATGAGCATATCCTCATATTAGAATTTGTCACTATCATGAAGGTACTATGGACAATTAACAAAATAGGAAAAATGTTAAATATTAAAAATCAAAAAGTAGAACTGGGGACATATCTCGATGGCCTAAACCCTTGCCTGGCAAGCATAAGGATCCAGGTTTGATGCCAGGTCCTATATGCTATACCAACCCAGGAACCTCAGGCATGCTGTGCCAACCACCAAAACCAAGCATGGTGGTGCATGCCTAATTCCACGTATAATATTCCTTGAAACAATCAACTGTGATTTAGGAAGCTGCAATGTTCTCAACTGGTACCTTCTCAAAGGTGGGACAGAACATAACATAGAGGTAAACTGAGATCCAAGTATTATCTTGACTATTCACTGGAATCTAAATTGTGATGGCTGTTCCATTTCTCTGTGTGATTTAAAGTGAACACTGTTCAAGGAGAAGACAAAAACTATCTACTGCGGGTCATGTCTAACCTTTGGATATTGTTACACAAAAGGTATCATATTTTTCTGCTTTTATCTGAGGATTGAAATGAAGTGGCTTAGTGTGAAAGTTGCTTGATTTAATCAAATATCCTCTCCTAAGGAAACTCACACTAAGCAGTCACTATGAGGCCCATTTGCCTCTCCCACGTTAGGACAATTGAAGACCTGCATCAACTTTATGACTATCCATATGGCCTATGACCCATTGCTGAAATGTTGTCAGAAATTATTGCTTTCTTCCCAAATCTTCTTTCTTCTCAATAATCCTCTGAGACACAAAACTCCATTCACAGGGGATTTTATGGAAAATATAATTTGCAGTATAGGTTGATTGAACTTATCTTGCTTCATTTGTTTGTGATTATTTAATGGATGACATTGCTTTGACCTCTAGGGTTGAGTAACTGTTCAAAAGTTGTTTACCTGCTCATTTCAGAGTAAGGTATGCCAACAAATAATGGAAGCAATTGCTTCTGCATACCTGCTTACCTATACCAATGGCTATGATTCAATAAAACCTACCTCTTTCAGCAACGTTTGGTGGTGCATGCCTGTAGTTGAAGCACTTGGGAGGTTGAGGCAGGAAGATTACTTCCAGTCTGAGCCCAGCCTGGGCTACCTAGTGAGCTTGAGGCCAGCCTGAACTATACAGTGAAACCCGGTCTCGAAAACAAAACAGAACAAGATAAAACAAAATCTCTGTCTCTCTCAGTATTCCACACCTACTATACTTTTTATCATTGCCATGTTGCCCCTTGCTTGGATTTTTCACACAAGAACAATATTAAAGTTCATATTAATTCACTGGGTCACAATGGGTAGGCACCATAAGGCAGTTCTGTGAGATTTCCAGTGAGGTCTTGTTTTTTGCCATCTAAATGCTCACGTAATAAGCTTTTCACTTCTACAAACATTACAAGCTAAAATAACATGATATCTCCTAGGAATCATAGTTCAATAAAACCATCCAGATTATGGGTTTTATGAAGCATCACTAGGCAATGATGGTTGTTTCTTCCCCAGAATCCTTGCACTGTGGCAAAAACATGCAATATTGCTTTATTCAGCTGTATCTACACGAGCTCCCAGGTACTGGTCCCACAGCACAAAAAGCCAACTGCAAGTCTTCCCCTGTTGACTCAGGGAGGGATCTATAGTTAATTTCATTAATGTTTTTTTTTTTTTTTTTTTTTCTGGAACTGGAGATGGAACTCAGAACCTTGTACTTGCCAGGTAAGGCAGAGACTAGTGTCCATGAGTTATCTCCCCAGCACCTAGTTAATTTCATTTAAACAAATCATTTGTGATATATCTTTGATTAGGTTAATAAATATTGTAATTAGCTCTTACCTCCCATTCTTAGTATACCTGACAATGATGGAGTTGGGTGAAACGGAGGTTTATGACACTGCCATATCTTATTATTATTACTCACTCATCCTTCTTAATTCTGCATCTGTTCTTCATCATTAGTCCTAATATAATTCAGTGAGAATATACAGAAGTAATTAAGAACATGGATTCCAAAGCCAGACAGTCTGGATTCTAAATCTGGCTGTACTACTTTATAAATGCGTGAGAGTTTGAGTTTCTTCCTCTGCAAAATGTGGATTATAATTATACTAACTTTAAGTGGGAGGTTTAAGCATAAATTATTGATTAATAAATGTAATATGCATTTCAGAATGCATAAATTACATAAGTCCTTTATAGTATGAAACATTATAAGTAACTGGGAAAGTAGAGTTACTAGATGACTTGTTTTTAATCTTTATTTTTGAAAAACATTACAAAACAATATTTAAAAAAATTCCAAATGACGCAGAATTTCACTAAACAAAATAACATGAATTTCACAGTAGTTTTTCTACTGCATAGTGTTGTCTTACAAAATTTGAAGAAAAAAGAAAACAAAAAGAAATATATAAGAAGTTAAGGAGAGGAAAAAAATCAAAGAATTGAAAAAAGGAGACAAAAGAAATTAATCACCAACTACTCCTTTCCTCAGAACAGCAGAAACGTACAGTATAGTTGCCCAAACCATCCTCCTGGCGTACATAGTTAAAAATCTTTCCCCCACTCCCTCTCCTGTGTTCCTCAATGCAGTAATTCCTTTTGAACAGGTTCATACTGTTTTCCTATTTGCTTTAGAAAATACTTTGTCCTGCCAACTGCTGGTGAAAAAGAGCAACAGGCTACAGCATGAGCATATCATGTGTTTTTTCATGTATCCATAGAAGAAGAAAAATTTCTGTTTCCTCTTCAAGGGATAGTACTCACCAGACTCTGTTTCATGCTTCCCATTTAGTTTTGTTCAACTGCATAAATTTTATTTAGCAGAAGGAGCACACGTGTGCTTGGATTACGCCTGTAGGCTCCAAATTCTCTCCACTTGACTGGTAATTAAATCAATCAAGTCTTCCTCTGCTAAGATTCTAAGTGCTTTCAAAAAGTGTAAGTTCCCTGAGGCAGCTTCTCTCTTTCTGCTTTCAATTAAGTTATCTCTGCTTCCACGTGTCCAGTGAATTGAGGAAAAGCATAACATATGTTTGCCAAGAAATTCTCCTGTTCTTGTCTGTTGGGCTTCCTGGCTGGTAGAGTGCATCCCTGAAACCTGCTTCCATTGTACTGATCAGTGGGAAGGGATTTCTCAGGAGGTGCCACACTTCCCTGCAAACAGGTAGGGTTCAACCCTGGCCATCTTTCTAGAAGGATCTTATTGCATGATTTGCCTTTAAAATTGGTATTGGGGAGGATTTTTTTTTTTTTTTTAAAAACAAAAGTATCTGCTTCATGCTCAACAAAGTAGAAAATAAGATGAGATGAAGGTAAAAGTGAACACTGCATTCATGGTGGGGAATTTCTGCAATACATTTAGATGGGAGAGCTGTCAGGAAGGATATTTTAGTTTGGAGAGCAATCAGTGTGCAGGTGTCCTTTCCCAGTCATTAGCAATGCAACCCACTAGGGTGCTCACAGGTCAAGTCCTGAGCAAGCAATCCTGCCCAAGCTTCTAGAAACTGACCATTTTCCTGAGACTCCTAAACCCAAAACTGTGAATCCCAACATTATTACCTACATGGTTGTGAACACTACCCTCACAGCACACTACTTCTTCAGGCTCTAACATCTATGTTCTGGTTATAGTTTTTTCACTATAATGGAACCATTGTTATGGTGTGTGTTTAGTTGTCCCCTCAAAGCCTCATGTAGTCATGGGGCAGGGACTTCTAGGGTTTGAGACTAACTCAAGATCTACTGGGATTATGTGTCTTAATACCGCTGGGAATATAGGTGTGGTCTGAGGTGGATATCCTGAGACAGAGAACCTGAATGCATTACAAGAAACAGACAGAGAAACAGACTCTCTCCATTGCTCTCTGTTGTCCTGGTTAGTTAGTTGTTTCTATCACCATTTGTTGCTGACCTGCCTCAATGAACTGAATGCTATCTTCCCTGTTCCACTCAGCCTTGAGCCAGCTGAGTATGTACTGAAACCTCAGTTACTGTGGGCTGAATAGACCTTTTCTTCCTTCACTTTGTGTGCCCTGTGTTTGTTACAGCGATGAGAGAAGAATAACTAAGACAACCATTATGTAACTCAAAATGTACGGTTATGAGACATTAAACAGAGATCACCAAAGTTATGTGGAAATGATTATTATGTGGCTCAGCTCTGCTTGGTAAAAATTGGCCTCAATTTGGCTGTAACTTTCAGCTTTCTTCCAGTTACTACTGAAGAGTATCATGGTTTGGGGTTTTTGCAAGGGGATCAATGCAATACAGGACACATCACAAGATTATTTTATACTTAACCACCAAAGGAATAATATACAAAGAGTACAGGAAATCTGTTCACATACTAAAGACCAAAGAATCTAGTTTAGGGGTTGGACTCTAATATTCTGTGTGAGTCTAGCTGAAGACCTAGGACTCATAACAATGCCTCCCTCAAGTCCAACAGAAAGCTTAGAACCCAAGACAATGTATCAAGAAGGCCCACTTCATGGAACTGCACTGGGAAGGCCCCAAAGTCAGTAGTGAAAGCCATAAAGTCTGTGTCAGTGGGTGAAGGATCTGTGATAGCAAGCCGAGGGATCTGAACTGGAGCCAGGAAGTAATGTTCAAGGTAAACACCAGAGCTCTTCCCCAAAGTACCACAGCCATTCTCAGTAATAGTGAAGTCTTCCTCCAGCAAAAGGAAAGCTGAGTTCCACTGCAAGCTCCTCTATGAGACCGAGCTGTGCACTATCTTTCCCTCTAGAGCCAAAAAGCTACGCTCAAAATGAAGACCAGAGCTTCCCCGAGGTGGGTCTTAGCCATTCTCAGTGACCATGAGGTCCCAAGCTCCTGCTTTGATGATAACAGCTAAGTTTACCCAGCAGAGTAACCCAAGAGGACCAGCAGCTTCCAACAGCTTCACCAAATAACTTCCCTAAGAGCCTCCTCCTTTTCCAGTTTCACCTCTTATCCTGCTGCTAACCATTCTCAGGTGGGCCTCACACATCCAGCGCCATGCTGGTTCAATTCAAGTGGGTATAACAAGCTGAGCCTCAGCTAGCAATCCACTGCAGAAGGGTATTTAAAAAGTCACTTAATCAGAAGTGTGTATTTATCTCAGATACTCACTTTTCTATTGGATCTTTGAATTATGGGAGTCTCATTTTTAAACTAATTATATGTTCTAGATAGAAGTCCTTTTCTGAGGAACCATCACTTATTTTTTCCCGAATGCATACATTTTCTTTTTACTCTGTTAGTGATTTCTTTTAATGTCCAAACATTTTTAAAAAGATGAGATTAGAATGTTTTGTTATACAGGTCTTGCTTCGACTTGCCCTTGACCACCCAGCAAGAAAAAAAAAATCCTTAATTACAATGCATGAAACGCAGAGCTAGCCAGGCGTGGTGGTGCATGCCTGTAATCCCAGCACTC
>PVJA010010701.1:0-56674 GCA_004027025.1 Myocastor coypus
GTTACACAATTTTGACACAGATATTTGGAAATTCAAGGAAATACAAAATTGTAGCCTGTCAAGAATATGGTTTTTGGCCCAGTCTCTTATTTTCAAGTACTACTCTTGAGAGAATGACAGTAACTGAGTTTACACCAGGAGCAGTACATATCAAAAAGACAAGAGTGACATGTATTCCAAACATGGTTTTAGCATTACACTGTGCTATAGTCAATATGCTGAACCTTTTGAAGGTTCTTGAGGCCAATATCTGATTCATCCTGTGTACATAAGTGTATGGTTTTGCTATTGATATGTTTTCTGCTTTGTCTGCTTCCAGTCAGCTCGTTTAATCCATAATACATTCAGCTGTGTTATGCCCTTAAGTTCTTGTTTTCTTCTTTAAAGTTCTTATATTAGGGAGACTATACGATATTTACACATATAGGTCTGGTTTATTTCACTAATGAGTATATGTTCAATTGACGTTGATTTTAAAGGCTTAACTCTAACTGTAATATTTACTTAAGTGACCACATGCTTTAGTTCCAGGAGAGCCTCAGCTTGGTTTATCAGTTGGCCATAATAATAGCAGCCTTCGGGAACTTATTAAAGGAAAAGCAATATGCAAGCTAGTATGAGGGAAAAGTGCTTTGGAACCTGGAAAGTTGTTTGTAACTGTAACTCATGTCCTTGGACTTAAAGTGGGGAGGGATACAACAAAGGTTCAGGGAGGTCACGATATCAGAGAAGCGTTCATATTGGTCAATTGATTATTATATACTGTTTACTGAAATCTAAATGTAGCTAGGTATTCTGTGTTTTAACTCACAACCCCCTCTCTGTAAGACCTACTGGAACTTAGCACTGGAGTTTCTAGCAGGAGCGAGAATCTGGCAGAGCGCACTGGGGACTTCCTTGCTATTCTGATCTTTCTGCTTCATACCTTACTCTCCAGCATGATCAGGTAAGTTTCTTTTTTAGCGGCCACACTGCTGACTCATGCTGGCCTTGTGGATGAGTATTGCTTCAGAGATCACCCGAGAGGAGCAGGCAAGAACGTACTTCATCACTCTCTTTCTCTCTCTCTCAGAAAGAACTGGAAATGCCCCTGGAAAGCGGCTGGCTCTGCCACTTGCCTGGCTTAGGCAAATGTGCTACATTCTGAAGCGATGACTACAGCAGCAGTGTCACTGCCCTGTGTGCTTGGGAAACCCCTGCTGAAGGAATCTGATACTTTTAAACCCTGCTTAGACTATTACCTAATCTGAATGATTTGCAAGCAAATTGCACTACATTCTGAAGCTTATGATATCATTCGGCTTGATGTTTATTTTTCTTCCTTGAATGAAGATATCACAATAGGAAATGTGTGCGTGTGTGTGTGTGTGTGAGTGTGTGTGTGTGTGTGTGTGTGTGTGTGTGACTTTGGTTTGGTTTTTCTTCTCACATAAATACACTGCGCTACTAATTAAATGTACTATTTTGGGGGGAAGATAACGGGAAACAGCAAGGGCACCTTAGCAGTGGGTCTGTTGCTTTTTCAATGGAGGGAAGTGGTTTTTGATTTGGGAGGCAGCCACCTGTCAAAGTGGTGGCTGGGACTGCCCATGCATGGCCAGGACATTATGTTTGCTTAGTTCAATTGTTATGAAGCTACAACATTGACAGTTTCTGAAGTGCTCTTATGTATACTGTGTATAATTGTGTTAACACCATCATTATCCCCATGAATAACTTTCAAAATACTTTGAAATACTGTAGTGTGAGCTCCTAGGGGTGCGTGAAGATAAGAGATCTTATTTCTACAGATCAGCCTTAGGGACCCCAATAAGGAGGCATCCAGAAAGGGTACTGTGTTCCGCACTTTTGCTACAGGGTTCACTCTGAGCTCCCTCACTCTTTCTTACAACACCATTTCTTCAAATATTTCCTGAAAATGACCTTGGGGAAGTTCCATATGGCAGGAATGACCTTGATGAAACTTTTTGACACTGTTGCAAAGATCCCTTGTTTCAGAACCCTGGGAAATTTCTGGAAACACCAGATGCTGTTATAACTATATCTGCTGAACTAAGAAACAATGTATTCAAAATTAAGTGCTTTCTGCTGGACACCTCACCTCAGAAAAGGCACACCTTAGAAGTGGGCAGGATATATGCCTACTATCTGAGAGAGATTTGTGATAGTTGGAATCTTGACCACGAGATTGGTTATGGAAAAAGCAACTTAAATTATAACATGTTCACATCAAAACCTAGGCTAGTTAGAAAGCTGACTAATGTTATAGGCTTTTACCATTGTTGTTTTCAACTCACTCAGAATTTCTGGGGTAGCACAGTGTGATGATTTGAACATTGGAAAAAATTCCTGATAATACGTTTTACTAATGTGTGCAATACTATTATTGGTTTATTGTCAGTTATAGACATAGATTTATTTATTTCAGGTGATAACGTGATTTTACCCACTTAAAATTGGTTGGTCTGATGTAGCATCTTTTTTTCCCATTGGCTTTATTGAAAACCAATAATTATATATCATATTAAAAATTGTAGACAAATATTGAAGTGTGAAAGATATAAGATGTAAACTGAATTTTAGAGAAATATTTCTGAAATTAATACATGAGATTAACAATAGATTCCACATCACATATAATTTATTTATAAACTTAAATGAATTTAACAATAAAAATTTTGTAAAATCAAAATGAAGAAATCACTTGAAGATCATTCATATAGTATTTTACTCTATGCCAAATATATTCATATAATTAGAAATCTCAAAGTAGAAAGGGGTAGACAATAAATAACTAAGGATCTGAAATTTCTGAATTTAGTTGAAATTATAGCACATTCCCCCCAAAAGGAAACTTTTATAAAAGAAATTTGAATAAAATTATACCAAGATATACAAAATGAAATTGTCCAAAACTAATTGCAAAGAAAAACAATCATTAACTGTCATCTTATTCCACATTAGAAAAAAAAAGAGTATGTAAGAAACTAAACTAATTAATTCAAAGGACTAAAAGAGAAAAAAAGACCTATTTGTGTGTAAAAGACAAGGAAGAAGTAATATAAAGTCAATGGAAAATGAAAATATACTTTTTGAAGTTTCTAATTCTAGAAGAAAATATCATATCATGTCTGTTAAATAAATTGTAAGTCAAAGATGCAGTATAAATCTTAAAACAAAAATTAATACATACAGCAAAAATTGAACAATTAAATAATTTTCAGAAAATTAATTAAATATTAATTTGAGATTAAACATTTTAAAACAATTCGACTAAGAAAAAATTTTCATGATAGTAAAGAATTACTAAGAATAGGGACTGGGGAGATAGCTCACTAGAATAAGTGCCAGTCTCACAAGTTCAATCCTCAGTACCCCACACACAAAAAAAAAATTACTAAGAATAAAACATAACATAAATAATACTGAAATGGCAAATATATAACCAGCACTTCTAACAGTTTGGGAATAGGATATTGCATTAAGTTCTAGTATGTTGTGGACATAGTGTTCATGATGCTTACTGGTGTCCAGGTGTCACTTGTAGAACTGAGCTACTGCTATTTCCCTCACATCCACACTGTAGATCAGGACAGAATCATGAACCATCATTGCAGCATGAGAAGTCCATTTGTAGAGTATATTGATGGAAATATTTTGCTGCTATATACAAAAGAATAATTGAAAGACTGCTTTTGTATACCTCTTTTTTTTCCCTGTATTGAATTGTTTGCCCTAAATTGTGGGTTCTTTTCATTCTCATTCATAGAGCCGTGGTCATTTTGATCCCTCTCTAGAACATTTTTTAGTAAACTATGCAGGGTTGAGTTTGTAATCATGAAACTCTTTAGTTCTTTGTCATGGAAGTATTTAATTTCTCCATTAAACTTAAAAAAGAGTTTTGCAGGGCATATTAGTCTAGGTTGGAATTTGTTTTCTTGCAAGAACTGAAATACTTTGCTCCACTTTCTTCTTGACTTGATGGTTTTTGAAGAGGTAACTGCTGTTATTTTGATGGATTTTCCTTTAAATGTGATCTATTTCTTTTCTCTTGTGGCTTTTAGTAGAATGTTGTTGTGCTGAATTTCTGGGATCTTGTTTATTATATTTCTGGGTGTAGGTTTAACTGGGTTGATGTTATTTGTAGTTTAATATGCTTTGGATACCTGACTTTCACATTGTTTTCCCATATCTGGGAAGTTTTTTTGTTAGTACATCTGTCCATATTCTTTTTATATCATTTCTATTGACTCCTTTTTTCTCATTGATGCCTATTAGTCTTATGTTGTTCTTCTTTGCATCATCTTCAAAATGCTGAATTATTTTTTCCTGCATCCTAGTGGTTTTTAAGAGATGTCTTCTGATCTTTTCACTAGCTGCAATGGTGTCTTCAAGGTCTGACAGTCTATTCTCACTTTCATTGAAATGGTTTTACCAGCTTATGATTGAGGTTTTAAGATCCTTATAGCACTTCGAATCTGTTCTATGTATTCTATTTCTTTCCTATATTGCTCATTCAAGGATTCTATCATCTTTCTATTTTCATCTATTTTTTACGAGTATGTTCTTTAGGAGTGGTTAGCACTCTTTTCATTATAGTTATCATATCTTTTTTACTTCAGAAATTATTTCTGATCTGATTTCTTCTAAACCTTTCTGCAGTTGTTTCTTCACTTCAGATGCTATTATTTCAGAGATTTCACATGTGATTTCCAATTTCTTCTATGCTATTGTCTCCTGTATTTTTTCTGGGTGGGCTCGGGGACTGAGAGTATATTTTGTTCCTTTCTTTGTCATTTTGTATAGATCTGTCTTCTGGCCTTTGGTGTAGAGCTTTGGTAGAGTTTTTACCTTATGACCATGTCTGGATCTACCAAGTTTAAACCCATCCAGGTGGATGTGACTTGGGTCTGTCTGCTGTGCTCTACTTCTTCCTGCTGCAGCCCTTGGAATTGAACCTGCTGTGCCACTTTGGCAAAGTGTTCTGCTCCTGGATCTGCTGAGCGAGTCCTGCCTCTGAATAGCACTTTGCAGAACTTTTGCAGGGAGTTCTGCTGCAAGGTTTCACACTAGAGATGTTGGTTCTGAGCTCTGGGCTGAATGAGGATTTGCTGGGCACCAAGTCTTCTTATTCACATGCCAGGCCTGGGTTCTGTGTCGAATGAGGACAGGGCGAGTCACAGGTTGTCTCACTCACATACCAGGCCTGGGCTTTTGGTCCTAGCACATGGATTAAAGTCTCATTTACTCAGTTATTTTCAGTTTTGTTTTTGCTTTTTTTTTTTTTTAACATATCCCCACATACCCTTTTCTGAAAACAAAGTTCCAATCAACAAAGGAAACTTCAAACATGGAAACAAGTCTCTGGAGTTCTCCATTACTAGTTTGTTCTAACTTTATTTCCTTAATCTTTCACCAAAAATAGGAACATTAGTTAGAACAATATTATTGTCATTTTACCAATGTAAAAAATAGCATGCAGTAATCATAACAGTCGAAACACAGAGCCAGAGCCGCCTTCCTTCAGCAAACACGGACTAAGGAGATTCTTTACTTTTTTCTGCAATTCCTTTCTGTCTATACTGTGAAAGAGTAGATAGACAGAAAAGACAGACAGGCAGGCAGACAGGCAGACAGACAGACAGACAGACAGACAGACAGACAGACAGACAGACTAGCAAGGCATTTCCAAGCTTATTCTATAAAATCCTTTCCATGGAAAGAAAGATAGCATGTAGATAAATAATTACAACACACAATACCAGTGGAACAGTTTATACTCACTAAGCACACAGGAGAGACATGGTGGTATCACAGCATATCTAAGAGTAAATAAAAGAATTTCCTTCAAAATCAATAACAGGAGTACCATCACAACAATTGATACACAGGCCAGAAAGATAGTTTTGCAGTCTAAAGTGCCTACTTAGGCAAGCTTAGGCAAGTGTGCATTGATGTGGCATCACATGCCAGGCCAGCCCTGTCCCCAGGGTAGGCTGAGACAGCCACAAAAAATAATACTAGTTGGTAAATTATAATGAATGCAACCTACATAGTACTTGTGTGTACTTATACCCATACAATCATAAAATATAATATTTAAAATTTTGTTACAGAAAGCATTAGAAGGTACAAGTACTGGGGACCCAGATAGATCAGGGTTGTGTTTACCATACATTAAAGTTAAAAATGCGGAATTTTTATCTTACTTGACAAGACATGTGGGATCACTAATAAACTTTGAGCAAGGGGATGGCATTATTGAACAGAAAATTGATTCATGCAGTGGTCAGGCTGTGCCCCCTGCATTTCTGTCACTCTAATATGCATGGAAATAACTCTAGGACACGACATCTAATTCTAATAAGCTTTTCTGAAGAGGAGACAAGACATGTCGAGCTACAGATACAAATATAAATATAGATACATGCATTGACATATAGTTAATATGTCTGAGTAGGCCATTAATAATTGGTGTGTTGATGAAGCCCAGTTTCAGCCTATGGAAGTCAGGAACTCTGAAGCAATGGGCCTCTTCCTGGAATTGCACTTGGAGTAGTAATACAGCAAACCTTATAAACAGAGCCCTCAAAAGTCATAGAATAGAGGCAAAGAGATAACTCCAAGCTTTGTTAAATAGTCATCTAGGTGAGGAATAACAAAGACTTGGGGTAAAAAGTGAATTTTAGCATGGCTCTGAGAGGTATAACAGAGCTAAGATTCCTAGGATTTGAGCTATTTAAGTTGAGGCGGAGGAAATGAAAGTGGATAGAGATGAAAAGATTATTTTGAGCTTTTTTTTTTTTTCCCTACTTGTGAGTAGTGGGTAAGGAGTAGTATCACTTAGAATGAGAAGCCTGAAGGGCTGTGCTGGTTGCAAATTGGATTTTGTTTGAACTTTGAGCTCATACTAACACTGAACATCTAAGGTGGGGTGTGGAGGGAGTGAAAGTAGTACTGCAATGTAAGCGATTGCTCCTGATAGGAGATACAGATTTTTTCAGACAATTAAGCAAGACTGAGCTTTTGGAGAAGACAGGATCCTGAAGGAAAAATAGCAACCAAGAATGAATCTTGGGAAATATGTATAATTATTTACTGAATGAAACCAAGAAGAAATTGAGAAAACACTGTCATGGAGGTAAGAGTAAAAATTAAAGAATTTGTGCCAGAGACTAATTTTGATGTAGAGGGCTGACAAGATGGCTCAGCAATCTAAAGCACCTGCTTAGGCAAGCTTAGGCAACCACAGGGACAGGAGTTCAAGTTCTGTCACTACATGCTACACCAGTCCCACCTCCAGGGCAGGCTGAGCCGGCCATAATATAAAAAAAAATCAATCAATAGATAAATAATTCAATTAAAAATTGATATGGAAGGAATCAAAGAAGAAATTTGGAGATCAAAGAGTTTGAGGCGGGGCCATCGGTTATCTACCCAGTCAGTCTGTGCTCTCTGGCTATCCTGGAAACAAAAGCTCCTGGACATTTGGAGATAGCTAAGTTTGAAGGAGTATCTAAGTGATAGCTAGCTGAACAAGGTACAAGTACCTTCTAGATTTTGATGTAGAAGAGATGGGTGAGGAAAGAGTAGCTTATTTTAAAAAGAATAATAGTAGTAAAAATCACAACTAGGTACTTTAGAATGTGGCAAACATTCTTGCAAATGTATTAAATTCTTTCACTTTTCAAAAGCTCGTAATTCCATTAGTTAGATGTTTTTCCTACTAGCCATTCAATTGAGGGTCAGGGAAGCAAAGTAACCTGACAGGATAATACGGCTAATGAGTAATCACAGAGGATAGGCTCCGCTCTCAGGAGGATTGACTCCAAAGTGTATGCTGAGGTCTATTGTATTCTCAAATTGCCTGTAGCACTCAGCACTGTGACTTGTCTTAGTAGACCCAATATCGATTTATTGAGAAAATGACTGATGCTGTTCAATCTAAAAACTCTTTCATATATAGTCGTGAACCAGAAAAACAAATCATTGCTTCCAAACAAATCGTTGCTTCCATTTTAATGCACAGACAATATATCAAAATCAGTTTTACCAGTATGACGGTGTGATAGCTGCCCCTGCAATCCAGAGAGTCTTTCTGGGAGCTGTTGATGGCTCATACATAGAGAGCACAAGATTACATTACCATTTATGTGACAATAAAGACTAATGATACATGATTATGACAAGGAGAGAAATAATTAGAGAAAAAATTAAACTTTAAAATTCAAAAATAGGCAATTCTTGTTTCTGTTGAAGTTTATGAATTTTATAAATTCAGAAAATTCATTTTTACTTGGAATTTCATGAACTGCAAAAAATTACAAGTGAACCTGGATGAAAATAAAAGAGCTTAAATTGAGCATTTATCTCTCTTTTTTTCTTTTCCAAGCCAAACGGTATCCAGCTTTATTAAAGATACTTTTCATAACCAATCATGGTATTTCAGGCAGGACATGGGCATACAATCGTTAACAGTATACAACAACTTTCAAATTCTCTTCTTGGATGGACTCCCCAAAATCAGAAAGCCACTATAAAATCCAATGAAGTTTTCATTGGAGGCTCTGAAGTAGGGAAAGTTTAGAGTGAGGGTTGACATTTCATGTTTAGCATGTTGTTTAACAACTTTTCACAGGAAATGAAAATGGCAGAATTCAATCTGAAGTTTCACAATTTAGGAAAAGAAATCAGTTGCTCTTGTGGGACACCATCTCAACATTACTGGCAAGTCCAGATTGCCTGACACACTGGCAACATCACTTTTGGGAATCAGATCCCAATGGGTCTCTGGGCTTAGGGGAGTTAAGCCTATACTGATCACAGAGGAAAGGAGGACATGAAATGAACTGGGAGCTGTCCCGTACCACAAGGCATTTGTGCCAAGGCGGCCACATGTGTCAACATCATGGAATCCCTCCTCCTGGGAGCCAAGAGGAAGTCTCTCAAAACCAGCAGGGAAAGGCGCCTTCCCCACATCAACCCAGCTTTGGAGACATTGTACTACTGACATATGCTCCTTCCCCTCAAAACAATGAAATGTTCTGTGTGCTAACAACATAGCTTCACAAAAAAGTAAAACAAAATTTTGCATTTTTATAAAACTTGATAAAAAATAGTATTTCAAACTGTACAGTCACCAGAAGTACATAGTTATCAAAAATGCACACGTTTCACTTGGCATCTCTAGCAACTTCAGCTTTCTGTGCCTGGTCTGTTCTGGTGTCTCCATGTTCTGCAGGGTCATTCCCATCCTTGCTGGCATCAGCTTTTATCTTTGGGTACCTTCTCTCCCTTCTTTGCAGGGGCCTTTTCAGGCTTGGGCTCTGGCTTTGGAGGAGCTGGTGTAGCAGACAACCTTGCAGATCTTCTCTGCGGTTCATCCTTCACCTTGGCTTTATCACCCTTAGCATCCCCTTCGGCCTTTCTCTTGGGCATGGTGGCGACGGCGGCGGGTCACAGGCACTAGATATGAGATACAGCGGCGCGCAGTTTAGGGTGGCCCTGGGGTTGTGCTCGCTTCTTCTTCACACTGCTCCGCATTTATCTTGTAAGACAGCTGTTCTCAACCTATGGGTCGCGACTCTGGCAGGGTCGAACAACCAAAACACAGGGGTTCCCTAAAGCCATTCCAGATCATAACTATAGCAAAATTACAGTTTTGAAGTAGCCACCAAATTTATTTTTTGGTTTGGGGTCACCACAACATGAGGAACTGTATTGCAGGATCACGGTATTAGAAACGTTGAGAACCACTGTCTTAAGACCTCTATTTATAAAAGTAGACATTCTTGGTTGTTTATACAAATTAGATCCGCTTTTTCTGTTTTCCTTTTTCTTTCTTTCTTTCTTTCTTTCTTTCTTTCTTTCTTTCTTCCTTCCTTCCTTCCTTCCTTCCTTCCTTCCTTCCTTTCAAGGAACCAGTGATCAAACTCAGGACCTTGCACTTGCCAGGCAGGCACTTGTGCCCCTGAGCTATCTCCCTGGCTCCTAATTTTTACTATTTTCAATCAATAGAAGAGTGCCAAATATTTTAGTTTTGAATCAAAATGATTATATAAATGCTTATGTTCAATGGTTATATGGATAAATGATACAATTTTATGATTTTTTTCCAGTAAATGATTTTTTTTTCAAAGGACTCTTTAGAAGAAATTAATCCAAAGTGTTAAACTAATAAAGCTCCAAGAGTAACTAAGTGGAGCTGGACACTGAGAAATGCCTTTATGAAGTCAGGGTTGATGATATAAAACACCAGAGTTACTCAGCTGGAAACTGTTTTTCCTTCCTTCCTGGTCTTGTACTTTCCATAGTGTTCCTCTTGGGTCTGGGTCCAATTCACTCTTTGTTGTTCTAATCCCTTTATGTTCAGTGTTATTTATTTAATAAAAATAAACCTTAAGGCCCTTAAGGTTATGCACTGTAAATCTATTTTGTAATAAACATCGTCAGACATTGCAAGGGCCTCAAATAGATACCAATGCATATTTAGTGTGCTACGTAGGGAGGGAAATTAGGACCATGGCACCCTTGAAAGCCTCACTCAGATCTCCTGCTTGAGAGAGAGTGCTTGGCGAGCAGTAGATCCAGCTGCTGTCTCCCTGGGTCCACACCACACTGGTGACAGGGCCATGCTTCCCCTGTGCTCTTCCTTCTGGCTGGTGGCTGCATTCCTGCTGTGGGCCACTCCTCTTGGGACACCGAGTTCAGGCCCCTCCTCCTTGGCCTCTCTGTCTTCTGAGACTTGTGAGTCCCACTTCCCTCCCTCCCCTCACACAGACCCAACTTCCACTGCGGTCAGCTTGCTAATCTCTCTGCTTGCTGTACCTCTATTCTTCACAGACTTCTCCATAAATCCTTTGGTCATCATCGCCTGGAATTCGCTTCACCAGAAGCCCCAATGCACACGACTCAGCACTGCAGAGGTGCTCATAGTCTCTCACTTCAGCTGAGAGCAATTGAAGGAGGACTAGAATCTCCAGTGCAGCAAAGTGTCTGGCATTTTTTACACTCAGCAAGTGTGAAACTCCTACACCTATATGCCTATCCCTATAGGTTAATTTAAATAACCAGACATGTTTATATAATCTCCAAAGTACCTACACAGAGTATGTTCTTGGTTGGATGAAATGCATCTATTACTCTCCACATTCAGTTCCCAAGCCAGATGTGCTGCTCCATTTGTTCTTGTGTAGGCTCAGCAATTAGATAATAATCATCCCCATTTGGCCCCTCGGCTAACCATAGGTTGCTTACCAGGATAATTAATAGTTTTGGGATGTCTGCATTTTCCATATATTAAGACAGGACTATGGTAAGGACTGCTGTTGCTTCCATTAACACATAGCGCTCTTGCTCATCAGCAGCAAGGTACAGGACCCCCCACACACACACCCACCCAAATCATCACCAGCTGCAAACGCTAAGAAGAAACAAAATAGATGTTGCAACTGTCCTAACTGCTGGTGTAGGAGTGACTGGAAGTGTGTGGGATTTCCAGGAAGCATTTCTGAAGGTGAGCGGCACACCTCTCTCCTGTTCTTCCTGCTTCCTGCTATTTGGAATGCACAGGGAATAGCCTAAATTCCAGCAACCACTCTGGGCTGTGAGGCCATGGGACAAGAAGTTAAAGAGCAGGAGGGACCTGACCAGCCCTGGTGTCTGGCTCAGGAGCTCCATAGCATGAGAAGAAAGCAAATGTGTCTCTCTTAAGTAGCTATTGTCCTGAGCTTTCCTATAATATGAAGCTCATCTTTATGTAAATCACAGTGTTAGGTACATGCAACAACTGAATAGACATTTATGTTTCGCATTAGGAAAATATAGAGGGAAAATTTTGGTAAGAGGAAATAGAAAAGTGAGGATGAGGCTGTGCTATGGAACTCACTGCTCTTTTTCGATTACATTTGTCTTGCCTCAAGAAAGCTAAACACACCAACAAAATAAACACTTTGTTACTAATATTTATTATAAATTGTCTATTAATGAAAATAACACCTTTTAATTAACATATAATTTCATGTGTGTGTTCTATGGAGAAACAGGTCATAGTAAAAGAAACATATAAATAGCTGATTTCTATTTTGTCATTCATTAGTTTGTTTGTACATTAATGAATTCATTAAAACACATACGAGTACCTGCTTCATAGAAGGAACTAAGTGAGGTTACTGACAGTGAACCCCAGTTTTGGAGCCTTAGGAGAGACAGGCATGGTACATACAGTCACCCTGGCAGACAGGCAAAGCTCAGGGAAGAGTGTCGATAGAAGATGAAAGTCCCTTCCATCTAAGTAACTTGTTTTTTCCTATTTTAGGGAAGGGTCTACAGGGTGTTCAGGGTCTCACTACTAGATCACACTCATAGTGATCTGCCTGTTTATAGCCTCCCAAGAGCTGGGATTACACGGGCATGCCACCACGCCCAGTCTCAATTGCTGTCTCAAGCCTGGGGGTGGGGCCGGCATGGCAGACTCAAGGATTGAACTCCCGGCCCCTGCACCTGTTAGCACCTGAGCTATTTGGTTGGTCCTTCTAAGTAACACTTTACAATGCAGTGGATAAAGCTGAAGGTCGGCACAGCTGTGTGCTGTATGGACTGCTCTCTTGGGGATGGAATTTAAATCCCTGGGCCATGGATGGTTCCAAAGCATGGATGTGACGTTGTCAGATCTGAGTCATAGCTTAGCTTCTTTACACAGCGTTGTGACTGTGGGTTTGAGGTTGTCACTGAGAATTGGGTTATGAATCGAAGAAGATGCTTTCGAGTTGTTTGGAATTTCCAGTTCTCTATATGGAACTTGGGGTTTGTACTCACGCACAAGCTCTGTAGTCCTACTTCCTGGATTAAAGCTCTGAGATGGCTCCTTTCACTAGAAGCAAGGTGTTTAACCTGTTCCTCATTTTTTATTCATGGAATGTTTGTTGTAAAATTCAATGTGTATGAGGATTAACTGAGTTCTCACATGTAAAAATACTTAGCACGGTACCTAGTACAAAAGAAGTGCTTTGTGGATTACTGTCATTATTATGTGATGATTATTATTATGGTATTACTCATGCATTCCAAGGTGAATTGTTTGTCCAGCAATATATATAGAATAAGAAGATAAACTGTTTGCAGATATTATCTTGGAGAAAAGTTTTAAGTGCTTTCAAAGAGTTCTTATAAAGACATGAGAAAGATTAGAGAAGCAGGGGAGAACTGGAGGCTTTCAGGCTCTGCATCATAGCCAAGCGAGGAGGCACAACACGCTGATCAGGGATTTCCAGTACAGCAGTGAGAAGAGCAAGGTAGCAGTATATTGTGTTGTACTGGAAAACTAGTACTGACTTTGTCGTGAGTTTAGTGGAAGGGCAGGCCGAAGCAAAGTGACAGAGACAGGACATGAAAACAAGACCCAGTACAAAATACAGTAAGTAAAGATGAGTCTTTTGAGCAGTTGAGTGAGATGTAAGGGGAAATAATGAAACTGACAAGAGATGAGGATAAAGGAGGGCCCTTTCCTAGACCCGAGAGGAATGAGGACTTATAGAAGGGAGTGAGGCGTGGGAAGAGAAGGCAAAAGAAACTAGAAGAGGACTGGTGCTGAACAGGAGATGCTTGGGCTTCTTCCAGTGGGGGTGGGCAGAAAGGAGTGGTGTCAGTATTTACAGTTGCCTGAGAGGAAGTGGGCAGGATGGTAAGAGGGTGTGGGGGTGTGGGGTTATGTTCCTGGTATAAGTTCACTGGCCATCTATTTATGCTTACATTGCATTGGTCAGTCAAAATACATGAACCAAGAACTTACCATGTGTTAGGCTATGTCAGAAATAGCAGTCGTTGCCTGGTAAATTGTTAACCCCTTAAATACATTTCCACTCTGAATTTTGCAATGGTGCACACTTGTAAAGAGTGGTTTCAAATGGACAGTAGGACCTTGGGCCTCTCTGCTAGCTCTGGCAGGCAGTAAATACTTGTAGAATTTAGTGGACAGGGAGACGAGCATGGATTGGGTTTTGGAAGACAGAGGACTTTTTCTTTTGGGTATTTGAAGCAGTATTAGACTTCAGATAGGAAGAAAGGGAGGTGAGCTTGGGATACAGAGCAGACAAGATGGAGAGACCAGGCATTTGCTGAGTAGGATGTTTGTAAGATTTCCCAGAAGTCATGCTGAGGGTGTGAAACTGGACTGCTTTGCCTAATGACGAAATGCTGCCGAGGAGAAGCTAGAGGAAATAGTTACGAATCCGATCTTAGCAGAGAAAGACACCGAGAAATGGTGTTATCTGAACATTCTGATCCCGCAACGTGAGTCACTTTAAAGGAAGTGACCGGTTCCCATATAGGGACTGATGACAGAGGATGCAGGGCTTGGGGTCTGGAGTGCCTTCCTCAGTGGCAGGAAGCCTGGGATGGGACGGCTGTGTGCAGCGCTGTATTTTTGGCTCCCAGCAGATCCAGGAAGTTTGAATTTGGAACTAGATTCTGATCCACTGAGCAATCGGTCTCCACATGCACAGCCCGGTGTCTGCTACGCCTCCTCGTCTTGTGCCATCACCCACACAGCCATGCAATCCAGTGGGTGTGTGGGCCAGCCTGCAGAAACACCTTGCAGTGCTGCTAAAGAATCAGCCTCTTTGAATCCAGTGGCGAGGCTCCTCACCCGTTGGTTTGATATCTTTGATTGTGTTGCTATGAAGGAAATACCAAGAGACTGCTTCTGTTTTCAAAGCCAGAGCTGTACACAGTAAGCAGTAAATGAACACTCACCTCAGCAATGGCCTCTCTCCTGCTCTGTCCTGAGCAGAGAGCTGAGCATAACGCTGTCACAAGCACTCAGGGGGACCGAGACACATTCAGAGCTTTGAGAGCTGGGCAAATATGCACTTGCCTTTTTCTGAACGCCTCTGGATTGTGAGAGAGATGCTCGTGGTGAGGAAGATGCTCACGATGAGAGTGAATGGGTGGGTAGAAGAAAAGTTGCAGTCCCAGAAAGAATTTTAGGACAGTCTTGGAGCTACATCTGGGGAGAGAAGGCAGGGCTCTCTGGCTTTCTATGATATCAGTTTAAGAGCACACTGTGTACAAAGCAAGCGGGCATTGCCAAGAAAAAGCTGCCTTGCATGAAGTCCTTTTAGAAACACTTGCATTTGTGATATTTATTGGCATTGATTTCCAATGCAGAATGATGGAATTGTCATTCTAGCCATAAACACTGTGGGTAACATCGGGGCAAGCGCCTCTCTGCATGTGCGTGGAGGGTGAGGCTATTCTGAAAAGGCATGTTTTTCCATCCAAAGCGGCTTATTTATTTTGTTAGCCATAGGCATTCAAAAGGAAATGGGCACAGCCTTTGGCTGCAGGTGTTTTGGGGGTGTGCAGATTGGCAGCGTCTTAGATGGTGGAAAACATGTAGACTTCCTCTCCCGATGGAAGCTGGGAAATCATCCAACACGTCCTGCTTTCCTGAGAGGAAGCAAGATGCAGGGACAGGAAGGCTGTGCCAATAAAGCGTTGCAGCAAGACGGTCTGCGATTGTTTTTGCATCATAAATAGTCTGCAGCCAGGCTGATGATATTTTGGGCCTGAACAAATGCAATTTACAAACACGCTTTTCACAAAGTGGAAGAGGTGTTGAATTTGTGGCCCTCTCTTGTGAAATCCTCCGCAAAGCAACACAGTAAAGAAATTTCAGTAAGGGAACCGCCCTTGTCAAATCACGACTGCTAATCAGGACATGGAAGCCTCTGCTTCCGCATCCTAATCTGTTCGTCAAGACTACACGCAGCTTCAGGAGGGGTTTCCTGTGTGGGTGAGCGGTCTTGGTTTTTGAGATATTGCTATTCTGAATGTGGCCTGGAAAACAATCGATGTTACAATTGTGCTGTTGCTCCTAAAAATTCCTCTACGGTGCTCCCAGAAAAATCCATTTGCCTCGCGGGTCTCCATTATGACATTCATTCATTCTTTTGCTGATATCTCAGTCAGTTTCAACAGAGTCCTTCACAACTCCATTTTTCCTGGCTGCAATGTTTTCCAAACAACCCTCCCACCAATGTGCTTCTCTGGAAGCAGCTGCATTGGCTGAGTCGTCAGAGTACAACCGAGAGAAACAGTCTACCTTCCTTGTTTAACTCTGTGCCCAAATCTAGGAAAGAACACTGGTCATGGTGGAGAAAGCTCTTCTACTCCCACAGCCCTACCAGCATTTGGTATTGCTTGATGTCTTGTTGATGGTCATTCCTTAGCGGGTAAGTCTTCCTGAAAAATTTCAAGACATAGTAGTATAGAAATACAAGCACAGCCATGCTTGTACATTTCATGACAGCTACCTCTCGGGAGCAGCATATACATCCAGCAGCACAGGTACCTTGAGGCTATAATGATAAGTGCACTGAATCCCACACACAAGCTTAAATAACCCATGGTTTATTTGAGGAGCTCAACTTATAAATAAAGAGCAAAATAAAAGATAATAGGAAGCAGCGAGATGAATCCTTTGCAAATGGTAAGATCAAGAGGGCCAGCCAGATAGCTCAGTGGACTAAAGTGCCTGCTCAGCAGAGCGCAGTGGCCAGGGCTTCACCCCTGGCCTGCTGTGAGACTGGGGACGATGGTGCGCACCTGTAATCCCAGCACGTGGGAGGCTGAAAACAGGAGGATCACTATGAGCCTGATCTGCGTAAGTAAGATCTTGAACACCCTGTAGACCCTGTACCAAATACATAAGAGAGACAGAGAGAGAAAAGGCAAGGAAAAATAAAATGAGGTAGAGAAAGTAACTAAGATGTGTTATATGCATGTACCCATTCTGCACAAGGAATCTAAATATTATGTACTGGAACCATATCCGAATAAAATGGGCTCTTGCTGATGACTTGAACCTATAATGACTATATCTACATGTTTTTACAAAAGCCCTGAATCAAAGGCTGGGGAAATAGCTCAGTAGAATGCATTTGCCTGGCAAGCACAGGGTCCTGAGTTCAATCCCTGGTACTGAAAAAAAAGTGTCCATTTACCCTGAATCAAAGTAGTTAGGTACATGGGTCAGAATAGTTTTCTATTTTAAGGGTCCTGGATTAATTTTTTATACTGCATTAGAGAGAAAATGCATGTCTTAGTAGGATTACAGCAACACAGTTCCATAGGGTGGGGTGACCCACTGTGCTAGGCACAGCTGAGACAACTGTGCTGAGCCAAGCCACTGAAAGGAAGAGGTGCTTGTTACTGAAACCAGGGGTAATTGTCTCCAGTCAAGTTCCTTTTCCCCCTTACCCTTTCCATGAAGGTCTACAACCACTGAGAAGCTGAATGTGGGTGACTGAAATATCTTTTTTTGCTTAAAATATTATTCTAGTTTTTCGCCTCTATATTTTTTTCGATATTATTTTTAAATGGGAGTATATAGGTGGAGATGGGCTTGGCTTTTTGTCTCCTTTGTTAATTTTCATATCAATTGGGGACTACTGTATAAATAAAAATTTGTGCCTTCATAGGGAACCTGGACAGCTCCTTAGCTTACCTGATAACTTGATCACTTCTATTCTTCCTCCAATAATTATTAGAGAAATAAAACACATAAGCATACCAAACTCTACTCTCTATCACTCAATTTTTATAGACAAGATTTAATGGAAAAAGCAATGAGTTGGGGTTTAATTATTGACCATGCTCACTAATTGGGTCCTGTTTTAGGGATGCTGAGCTTCTGTCATTGGTTCAGAGTGACTGCTTGGGCTCACTACCAGCCAGTCCAACTCCCAGTACTTTTTAGCCCACCATTTGAAAACATGAGCTACTAAAGATGTATCTGTTTAGAAGCAGAATACAGAAGAAGTTCATACAAAGAACAATCCCAATCAAAGGCAGCAGAAAGTTGTAATTATTAAGAAAAAATAAAGGCCGTTCTCTTTTTGTGTGTGTGTGTGTCTTTTTGAGACAGGGTCTCGCTATGCAGTTGAAGCTGGCCTTGAGCTCACTTTTGTAGCCCAGGCTGGTCTCAAACTTGCACCAATCCTCCTGCCTCAGCCTCCCAAGTGCTGGGATTACAGGCGTGCACCAACACGCCAGGCTAAGGCCGTTCTCTTTAGGAGCTCGAAATCTGGAAGCATATCAGCAAAGAACTCCACTAGGGGCTGTGATGGAAGTTTGAACACCTTCTAAGACACAGGGCATGACTAGCTCCAGCTTGAGGCATCAAGAAAACCAACTTTGGGTAGAAGTTGGCCTTTGAGTTGGGATCCCAGGAGATGAAAGCATAATCAGGAGGAGAGGAACTTCTGCTCACCACTGGAGGCCATAAATTCAGAGGAACAAATTTAAAATGAGCAAATCTCATACAGAGTGATGAGGGGCATACAGTACACTGTGGGAACAATTTTTACAGACAGAAGAAAAGTGGGGGATCTAGATTGAAAAAAGCTTGGGAAGCAGGTGAGCAGATACCAGGTTTATCTGGGGAGGAAGTCTTTATATAGCCTAGCTGTCGCTATAAATGTGTGATTTCATTGGCAGCTATTTCATGGTTGACCATTTCACCACTCCAGCAGTGAGTGTGTGTGCGTGTGCGCATGTGCGCGTGTGCGTGTGCGTGTGTGGCTTTCCTCCATCCCTTTGAAGCCGTTTTAGCTATGATTTCATGTTCGGTGAGTCAGGTGGAACAAGCAGGATCAGGAAGTGTTAAACAATAGGACCAGGAATAACCGTTCTCACAGGTTAAGGGCTGCTGCTAAGGTCACAGGGCGGGGCCACTTCATCCTCTGCCCTGGGCCAGCAGAACCCTTCTCAACCCCACCCTGTCCTCCTATGCAGGAGTGGCAGCTCAGGAAGGTGTAAGACCCAGGGACATCGCCTCCCTCCCTGGTGCCAGCTTCTGGATCGGTATCTCCTTGATCCAGCTGGGAGGCTCAGTGCACATTCATAGCTGAGGCAGCCTCAGAGCCCTCCAGAGAAAGAGAAGGTGACGCGGTGCCTGCCAGGAGGGCTGTGGGGACCAAAACATATCATTAAAGTGTGTGTGTAACTTTCAGAGTTACAGCAAACATATTCTTGTCAAATAATGCACTTTCTTGTGTCAAGTTTGGAAGCTTACCGTCATAATAGATAAGAATAACAGAGGTGAAAGAATGCTGGGAGAATTCACTGGACTCCTTATTTCTGAGTGCTGAAGCAGAGGGCCAGGTGTATGCTGCCTATTATTTAAGCTCTTAATAGGACAAAGTTCATTGTGGAAAACTTTATGAGTAATTACAGAGGTTTCTCATATTCCTGTAACCACATAGCATTGGTTTTGTCTCTGAAAGTATTATCAATTAAGACTTTTTTTTTTGTCTTGTTGAGACAGGAACTCACTATGCAGTTCAGGTTGGCCTTGAACTCACCCTTGTAGCCTAAGCTGGTCTCAAACTCATACCAATCCTCCTGCCTCAGCCTCCCAAGTGCTGGTATTATAGGCGTATGCCACCATGCCAAGCTCTTAAAGACTTTTCTTGGTTAACCAAAATTTTCCTCAGTTAAATTTTCCCACTGGCCTGGCTCTTCATGCAGGTGAGACTTCTGAGCAGTCATAGCACAGATGGCGGTGTCATTCACAGAGCCAGCCTACTTCCTCTCTGGCAGCTTTTCCTATTCACATTAGACAAACGTCAGAGATGTTCTCAAAACATATTATTGAAAGAAGGAACAAAACCATGCCTACATCTGTAGTCCCTGCACTCAGGAGACTGAGGCAGGAGGATTGTAGTGAGTTCAAGGCCAACCTGGACTTCTTAGTGAATCCAAGGGCTGCCTGAGCTACGTTTCAAGACCCTATCTCAAAACACTAAGCAAAAATAGAAAAGAGGCCTACAATACCACTATCAAATACTGCTTTGAAAACAATCCTTCAGGGTTTTCTGGACTGCAACACCATATGGATTATTCCGATGGAAGTTTCTATTTCTGTTGATTATTTTGGAATTTCTCTTCCCTTCCTGATAATTAGTGGCTCCTTCCATTTATGGGAAATAGTTTGACAAGATAGAGAGAACATATGGGCTGAATTCCATGCTGAATGTTCCAGTCCTTTGATACTGAACCTGAAATGGAAACAGTTCCCTTAAAAACATTTGGCCCTTGTGTCCTCAATGGAAGGAAAGAATCACATCCCTCAGGAAAAGCTAAACCTCTGGCCCAGTAACTCTGCAGTCATATTTAGGTGCCATGTCAAATGGTATTATTTGAAAGCTTATAAATAAAATATAAAATCTACACAAATCATTGTTTTCTGCAATACAAACAACAGGGAGACAAGCTGGAGGGAATTGTAGGTAGGGAAGCTGTAAGATAGACTACAGCTAGAGCGGAAGGCAAGGACAAGTATATGCGGACATCCGGGCTCAAGGTAGGAATTCAGGGAGGCGGTCCTGGCCGACTGTCAATCCTGTTCGCACTCCTGTTCTCACTGTTGCTCCTGGGCTGCTGCCGAGTGCTATTTATAACCGGTTCAGCTGGAGCCCGTGATCCATCTTCAAGGATAAGATCATGATGGCTCAGGAAGTGGCTGTGAGGTTGTTTACTTTCTCACGACCTTTCCTCTTCAGTCACCCAGCAGGTGCTGTCGGAAGAGCCCGCCCAAAGGGGAACCCTCCAAACAACAGCGGTTGGAGGTGATTTTCTCAGTTGATAACTGGGGATCCTTCCTAACCCACCCAGGGAAAGACTCAGAACAAACACCTCACCATTCCGGAAACAAGGCTTGTCATTTGTGGATCATAGCCTTTCTCCCGTCTTCGGACAAGGACTTGGAAAGTTCACTTCCAGTTTCCCTGAGTCTTCTGGGTCACCTGTGGCAACTCAAGCAGATGAGAAGAGGCTGCAGGCCAGATGCATCTGTCACGATCAACCTTTCCATCCTTTCACGTTTATAGGAATAATTGGGAGAGTGGATTGTTTTGCCTTTGTAGGAGGACAGAGTGAGAAGCAAAGCACTGCTTTGGAGCCAAACTTTAAGACTATTGTTGGGTGGATTTGTGCCGGTCGGGGGAAGAGAAAAAATGATTTTCTATTTATGAACTCATTTTCATAATTCTGTTCTTTTGAATAAACCAGATTCAAAGTGTTCCCCTCTGATGAGTCCTCCAGCAACCTTTTTTGAGTGATGTCTGTCAATCAGCTCATTTTTTTCCCCCCAGAAAATAATACCTTACAAATAACAAAGTTTGCTGTAAACAAACATGTGAAAGTATCATTATACAACCAAGTTCTACTTATAGCTTAGGGAATGTTCTGAATTCTACTTAGGAAGAGGCCACATTTTCTCTTTGGTAGAAATTGCTTATTACAGTAATATTAGCTGTGGTTTATGAAGTTCATAATTTGTACCAGACAGAGCAGTAAATTCTTTATATTATCTCATTACAATCTCAGCAAACCTATAAAGGAAAATATATTATTCGCATTTTGTCAGTGCAGGAATGAACTTAGGGAAGTTATATAACTAACTGAGCATCCGTATGGATATGAAGTGGCCTGAGACGGTGGTGCAAGCGACAGGATGGGATGCTGAGAAGATTCTAGTCCCACCGCCTACACTAGACTTTCTCCTCCTGGCTTTTGTCCTGTTTGAAGGCAGCAATCTTTGGGCCATGCAAATCTGTAAGCTGTTATCAGCTTAGTGTGAGTGCATCCAACCCCCCGCCCCTTAATTTTTTTATGTATTGGGTACAGGGTCTCACTACACTGCTCGGACTCCTAGTGATCTGCCTGTTTCAGCACCCCAGAGCTGAGATTATACGCGTCCTCCACCACGCCCCAACTTGGCGCCAGCTCACTGCGCCCGGGGGTGGGGCCATCACAGCATGTAGTGCTGGGCATGGGACCCGGGTCCCTGTGCTCACCTAAGCAACTTGAGCTCACCTAACCACTGAGCTAACTTGCTGCTCCTAAATTCTTTCCTGAACTTTATAAAATTCAAAAAGAACCTCTAGAAGATTAAGAACGTAAGAAGGTGTGATAGAGAATGCATTTCAGCATGAGCTTGGTGTTTGACAGCACACATGGCAAGGCGGCTCTCAAAGGCAAAGTGTCAGCTCTGCATTTTTACCCTTGGTCTAGTTTGTGCTTAGCTTTCCAAATTGATGTTTGTCTCACCAGAACTCACAACAAGCCAGGTGAAATAACGTTACCGTGACACAAAAAGCTATACCTGCCTTGCTTATTGTTAGTAATCATCAGTGCTGTGCATTTTTTAAAAAGCCGGTTTGTAGGGTACGTGGCTGGTAAGAGACATGGCGGCCTGGCTGAGGACTGGATTGCTAAGTTCACCTGGAAAGGAACTTGCCTTCGGAATTCGATAGTCCAGGTGTTGTAGGTGTTCAGCTGGTGTAGAACTTGATGAGGCTCTTACGTGGTCTAGGAATAGATACTTAAAGCCACGTATTGTTTCTAGCTAACACTCTACACTTACCAAATTTTATTTTAGGTAAATTTATCTCAGTTAAAAGTCTAAATCATTGGTAGCTAAAATTTTAACAAAATGATAAGGGAGACAAATTGGAAGTACAGCAAGGAGCAAGTTGGTGCTGTGCGCTGACTTAATTAAAAGAGCTCACAAAATACTGATGACTTCAACGTGACTTTGAAATGGTGCAGGTTATTATTTTCTGAATCTTTTGCATAGCACCTTTAATGAAACTCCTTTCTGCACAAAAGCAATCTCCCCTTTAAGGAACCCCAATGTACCATAGTAAACATATAATTTGAAAGTAGAGCAATGTATTAGCCATTGGCCTTAGTTTTTCTTTACTTTGTTTTCTCAGATTACATAACCATAAACTAGAAGAAACCAAATTAACAAATAATAAATTAATATATTAGCAATGTCTATAGTCATCTAATTCTCTACAGTGTCACTGCTAAATGATTTGGGGTCATAGATTTTCTTAATCTTTTCTTAAGCTTCAGTTATTCAACATGAGGACAATGGCTTCTGGAACAGACACAGTTTGGCATGACATAGTTGCAAGCCGTACAGGCATTCTACTTCTTGCCAGCTTAACTTGCATCCGTTAAGTACATTTCAGAACTTCCCACATAAAAGTACATTTATTTTCCACATTTATAAATATCCATTTATCATATTTTTGCCTTGAATAGAAAATATTACCTTTTTCCCCCTTTTTTTTTATGATACCAGGAATCAAGGTCAGAACCTTGTGCTTGCCAGGCAGGTGCTTGTGCCACTGAGCTATCTCTCTTGCTGAAAATGTTAAAAATTTTACATGAAATGACTGTCACATATATTTCCAAATTCCCCCAAGGCACGCTCTCCTAAATTCATAATTTCCAGAGTCCCATCGTGTTTGTTGTGACACGGTGCGTAGAGGTCTCTCTCTTGTTGCTGTCAGCACTTCGGGTAGATCCCACGCTGCCCTATACATTCAATAGACACACGGTTCGCCTGTTATAGAACTGGCGCTTGAAGAGACAGAGGGATGAGTAAAACCCATTCTGGCCTGGAAACTCTCGTAAGCTAATAGCTAAGAGAATTATGCAGAGCAGTATGCTGGAACATATTCAAAGCTTTAATTAAGATGTACAGGGATTACTAAGTAGAAGAAAAAAGTTTTCCCACTGAACATTTTGTACAAATGATTTGGTTTGAGGGAATGGAGATTTCCTACGGGAAAATTGTGCATGCAAGAATCTGAGTGACTCCTACAGCTAAATTGCAGACTGTCAGATAATTCTATGATGAAATGGTGAAGCCGTTTACAGTACTGCACAATATCACATGGGCCAGGCCTCACACAGCCTCACCAATGGGGCGGTGTCTCCACCAGGGGCTGATTCCCACCTGCCTAGAAGAAGCAAATGCCCACTTTTTGCACCCACTGGCATATGCTTACTTCCTTGTACCCTCCCCAACACTTTTAAAAAATGTATTTAGTACAGGATCTACAGGGTCCTCAGGGTCTCACTACATAGATCAAACGCATAGTGATTCTCCTGTTTTCAGCCTCCTGAGCACTGGGATTATAGGTGTGCACTACCACGCCCAGTCTCAGTCGCTGTCTCAATGTACCTAGGGGGCAGGTCAGGGTATGGAACCCCAGCTGCAGTCCTCTGCCTAAGCAGGCACTTTCTCTGCTGAGCTATTTGGCCAACACCCCCTCCCCAACACTTTGGCATGGTGTATGTTGCATATTTTCTTTTCCCTGTTGCAAAATATTAGGCTCCCAGGAGATCAAGACAAGGTTGGAATCATTCTGCAATCTTCAGTGATTATATGGTCCATTGTATGTACCTACTGAAATTTCCTTAACTGAAAGAAAATTTCCAAGAGTTATCAGTATCTCAAGCGGATTTTTACTATCAACAGGGTAATGATCATTTTTAATTAATTAATTAGTTAATTAATTAATTATTTTCATACACAGTCTCATTACACAGCTCAGACTTACAGTGATTCTTCTGTCTCAGTCTCCCCAGCACTGGGATCATAGGAGTTCCCCACCATGCCTGGTTTCGGTGGCCATCTGAGTGCATCAAGGATTCTGGGGCCAGCACAGTATATAGCACTAAGGATCGAACCCAGCTCCTTGCACTTGCCAGGCTAGGGGCTTAGACAGTCGAGCTATTTCCCCAGCCCAAAAGGATGATTATTGTTGTGTCACAGTGTTTTAAAAACATTCAGTGTATTTTACCTATTAATATCCAGTCATCACAAAATACTTAAATTTCCCTCAAACACATGTGCCTTCTTCAGAGCAGAACTAGTTTTTATTGGTCCATTATTAAATTCTCCAATACAGTAATATGTTCTGTCAATTTCTCTGATCCTCACTCCATCAGTAAAGCTTGTGTTTCTGAATGCATAGTACTCAGGGATGATAACTTCATTTCAATACATTTTGCACTGAATATCATTTGTGCTATGACAACAACTTCAACTGTTGCATTCCTAGAAGAAAAAAAAAAAAGGAATTTAGAAAATAGCAGGGAGAAAACACAAGGGGAAAACCAAAAGAAAAGCAAGAAGAAGAAAACAGAACATTAATTCCTGTTTTAGACTTACTTTTTTTCTTTTTTTTTTTTCCCCATAGAATCAGGGCTTGAACTCAGGCCCCTGAGCTTGCCAGGCCAAAGTTTATTCTACTGAGCTATCTCTACAGCAGCCCCTTAAACTTACTTGTGAAAAAAATGTATTTAATTTGTGTTTATATATTTTGTAAGGATACAGATCATCCTGAAGGAAAACAATCAAGTCATCACTTCTTTAGATCTACTTTTTAAAAAGTAAAAATGATTTAAGCTTAAAGGAAGGCAGAGGGATGTTTCTCTGGCAAAGGTGGACAGTAGTGGTGGGTTTCAGTGTCTTTATATTCGTGAGTTTGAAAATGTATAAAACGAAAGTGATAGCTGCTTTGCAATAGAGCAAAGAGAGAGTGATGGAGCATCCTGAGGCAGGCCTGTTGCCATGGAAATGCTTCCTCTTTAAATTGTGAGGCCAAGAAGCCCTTTGTGCCAAGGAGGCAGCCCTAAATCTGAAGATTAGCAGCTTGTGAAGAAGCGCCGCACCCATTTATCCAGAAGGCCATCCACTTCCCGGGTGACATCTGTGCAAGGGTTACCTTCTGCAGCTGAGTCTGACAGAGATGGGCTGATGGTGTGACAGCAGGGACAATTATGAGGAAGTGAAGGCAGAGTGCACCTGCAAGGAGGATGGTTGTGAAAGCCTGGCTGGGGAGTCCTGGGTTTGCCCCAGGGGACAGGGGTATAGGCAGTGCAATCGGCCTCTACTTGCTACACACTGAAATTATTTCTGCTGATAGGAATGCAGATCTAGAAGACATCAGGTAAAATGATAAAAGTTATATGCAAAGGGGCCTTGAAATCGCTTCCGCTGGATATTTGCTTCATGCTGTCTGGTTTGAGCAACTCAGTTAATTCCTCCGCAGAAACTAATTACTAAGGGACAGCCACTCGCCAGAATTTAAGTTGGTTTCCATTGACATAGATTTGATGAGTGGATGCAGAAGAGAAAGAAGTTTCAGATTAGTTGAGAAGCAGAAAAAAGTTATGATTTTTTCTATACAGTGTCAATTACCTTGAAAGAGGTTATCCAGATTGAAGACTTTTATCTTTGTTTTGTTAGCTTGATTGTCTTCGTCAGTGAGTATTTCTGGTCATTTTCATGTTTATTTATTTATTTATTTACTTACTTGTTTATTTATTTGTCTTTTTGAGACAGGGTCTCACTATGCAGTTCAGGCTGGCCTTGAGCTCACTTTTGTCTCCCAGGCTGGTCTTCAACTCACACTGATCATCCTGCCTTAGCCTCCCAAGTGCTGGAATTATAGGTGTCTGCCACCATGCCTGGCCCTTTTTGGTTTTATTTAGATGAACACCTCACTGAGATTTTGTTTGTTTTCTCTGTTTAGGAAGAGTACAAGCGAAAGGAACACAAGCACCATGGTGGTACAGCCCAGCTTCTCTCTCAGCACTATGGAAATTTGGGACCACAGAATTTATTGTTATTATTATTATTATTATTATTATTATTATTATTATTATTGCCAGCTCAGCCTGCCTGGGGAGTCGGACTGGCACAGCATGTGGTTCCAGGGATCACACCATGGTCCCTGTAGTTGCCTAAGCTTGCCTAAGCAGGCACTTTAGACCACTGAACCATCTTGCTGGCTGTGGGCTGGAGAATTTATGGTATGCACTACCCTATGTTTTGTAAGATGTTTCACAACATTCCTTAGCTCTACCAACTATCTGTTAGTACAAAAATGTCCCAAAGCATTACCAAGCATCTGTTTGGCCAAAATATCTCCTGGGATAAAAGTCACTGATTTACATCACATAATTAAAATTGATAAAAACCAATGAGAATTTATAGAGAAACATAAAATGTAATTATTATAGCTTCAAAGAAGCGAAATCTATAAGTGATTTCTTGTCATTGGTATACATTCAATTCAGTTTCTAGATTTGGAAAATTTTTATAAATGTTTAGAAATGCCCTTAAAATTCTTGCTGTTCCTGCACTGTCTGAGAATGGTAAACATGTCCATGGAATTGCATTTATTTCAGCAATACAATGACTACTATGTCATTGCATATCTAATTTTAGAAATGAGAGAGTGACACACATAGCCAAAAAATGAACTGCTTAAGATTATCCAACCCCACATCACCTCAATGAGAACCTCAGGCTCTCAAGTCATTATTCTTGCAAATAGTCAGTAACCTAGGGTGACTTTCTTTCTTTCTTTTTTTTTTTTTTTTTCATGTATTTGGTACAGGGTCTGCAGGGTATTAAAGGTCTCACTACGTACACTGACTCATAGTGATTCTCCTGTTTTCACCCTCCAAAGAACTGGGATTACAGGCTCATGCCACCATGCCCAGTCTCAGTCACCATCTCAGTGTGTCCTGGGGGTGGAGCCAGCATGGCACTCGGGGGATCAAACCTCAGCTTCTGCACCAGGATGACTTTCAATGGCAAGAAATTAATAAAAGCTTTTGATCAATTAGAACATTCACTGAAAAATTTTCAATTAGGTATTATTTTGTTAGAACCAAGCCCTACATTTTTCTTTTCTTAAAGCAAACAAATTCCAGTTCTCTTTTCTTCACTGCATTCAAACTGTGGTAACAAAACACAATAAACAAGGTGGCTTACAGACACTGTTCTGGAAAGAGAAAATCTGAGCTAGGTGTGCCAGCCAGGTGGAGGAGGGCCCATTTTCTGATTCAGTCCCAGCTGGGCTAGATTTTCTCTGTTGTCACATGGCAGAACAGCACAGGCTGCTCTCTGGGACCTCTCTTAGAAGGGCACTAATCTCATTCAGAAGGGCTCCATTCTCCTGGTGTCATCTTCCAAAATCAACATATCCAAAAGCCACCTGGCACAATTTCCTGTATGAAATGGGCAGGGACACACAAACTGAGACTAAAGCACTTTGGATGATGGGAATATTTTGGAAGTCTAAGTGCAAGATGGTGATGTGGTATTTGTTCCTTGCCATATCACTGTGTAAGTCTAGAATAAGGCTCTTCTTCACGATAGCTCTTTCTTCAGACATTATTCAAAATGCTCTTTCATTCAACAATATTGGCAATATTGCCAGTTTGTCCATATAGCCCAAGAGAACAAAGAACAGCTATTGATGATTTTCCTGATTCTAGCAAAGTACTATTTATTCACCTAATGATGAACAATAGATCATTCATTCTACATTGATTTTTTTGAATACTTTGTACTATGTACAAACCATTATTCTAGTCATCAAGGATGTGGTGATAAACCGGAAAGACACCTGCTGTCCTGGAGTTTACATTGTAATGCAAACTAGACATCAAACCAGTAGAATTTCCTAGGCTTAGGAAATGCTCAGAACACATCAAGAAGAGAGGTGAATTAGTGCATGCATCTTCTACCAAGCAGTAACGAAAGATCTTTGGAAGCGACTTTAACTAAACTTGATGGAGGCACGCAGAACCGAAGATGTGGAATGCTGTTCTGTTCTCCGTAGGAGGTCCTCATAACAAGGCCGAAATCCAGATCAGCAGCAAGTTTTGCCATCAGAAAGAATTTATCTTGAGCGTCATGTGTAGCCACTAGAGGATTTTGAGCCAGGCCAAGTACTTGTGCTGGTATTAAGCAGAAATATATTCGAGTCAGATTTTGAAGACTTCGTTGTCTCTTCTCAGTTTTCACTCACGGATAAATTAGGAGGCTCCAAGTTTGAGATCCACGAAGTGGCAGTGCTGGGGGAAACCTTGGGTCTTTCCTCTTCCATCTGTTTGCTGAGTGTCCTCCTGTCAGATGGGAGCAGCACCAACGCATTGCTTGTTGTTTAGTCACCAGGGTAGCTGAGCCAAAGCAGCAGTCTCCTTGATTAACTGTTTCTGGGAATAGTGAGTAAGAGGATGCATGACCTGTGCAAGACCCACAGTGTCTGTAGTCTCTGTCATTGCACAGTAAGCTTATGAGCCACAAAGCCAGGGGATCTCATGGGCTCCTAGACCTAGCAGAGGCTATAGAGGCTCCTGCAGGCTGTGTTGGAAACCACTCCATCAGCTTCCAGTGGAATCACAAGAAAGCGCGGTGTTGGAATAAAATTTAGTGATTTGGAACATGGCTAGAAAGCTAGAGGGCTTGACAGTACAGACTCTGCAAACTGGCCTGCTGTTCAGTCTCTGGTACCAATAATACCATTTCATGCTATTGAATATATTTACTTGTCCTTGAACCATTCTGAAATCTTGTTATTGAGAGGAACAATACAGTGAGTTCCAGGAACATAATTGCAATGATGACCGCACCATTAGATTCAGAATGGCACACACAGAGCAGAAAGAGGCTTTAGCATAAAGATGTTCGTTGACAAGTAGATTAACAACACTATCATTTCATCCTCACAGCACTGTAGCTGCTGGCACCCGTGAAGGTGCAGGGATGCGCCCTGTGATGTCTGCGCATGCATGTGCGAGGGATGGGCAACGTCATCACTACTCCTTAAAGGAGAGGCCATGAGAACCTCACCCAGAACTTGGTTAAGCCACAGTTCCCTCAGCATGTGTCTGTTTCCCCTTATTGGCATAAAGATGCCATCTTAAAATATTAGTTGTGATTGTGAAATCATGCCAAATACCTTTTCTTCTATCCTGTATGCCTTATTCTCTTTTCTAGCTAGTACAGAACTAATCTAACTATACAACCAGGCAGTCTTTCTTTCCCCTTTGCCCCCTTCCAAAAAAAAAAAAAAAACACCATGTCCTGAGGTGAAAGTTATGAAATAGTTTAAATTTATTTTCAATAAATGATGAAAGTGATTAGAAAGACAGGATAAGTAGATAGAATGGAGTATGAATGAATATTCTGACCAAATGTCATTCCATCTATGTGACATAGCTGTGGAATGTCTGTGAAAGGTAGGCATTAGCCGGGCATGGTGGCGCACGCCTGTAATCCCAGCACTCGGGAGGCTGAGGCAGGAGGATCGGTGAGAGTTCGAGACCAGCCTGGGCTACAAAAGTGAGCTCAGGACCAGCCTGAGCTGCATAGCGAGACCCTGTCTCAAAAAGACAAAAAAAAAAAAAAAAAAAAAGAAAGGTAGGCATTAGCTTATTCTGACAGAAAGGGAAATACCAGCACCTTCACATTTCGATATCAAGTATTGTTCTGAGAGGGTTTATGATAGGATTGGACAGAGGAAGTTAATTCTTTAAGCTTCAGAATGACATTTTTTAGATATTCCAGGAGAAAAACCTGAGAATATTAAAATATATTTGAGAATAATTTAATATAGGAAAGTATTTTTTTTTCGTGAAATTGACTATCATAAAAGACAGAGTATTGCTGAATTTAAATTTAACCTCTGTAAAATGATTAGAGTAGACTTTGGCAGGGTTGGAAATGGGGTTATCTTTTCAAATGTCTAGAAAGTTAATAAATTTCTTCTATAGCAATAGTACTATTTTTTCTTCTTAAAATTTCCATAGATGTCCCTTAAGCAATATTAAAGTAAAAACACCCCAGAACAAATTCAACAGTTACAAAGTTACTTATTTTCATTCCAGATTTATTACGTGCCTTTTAAAAACATCATTTGTTCTGATGAATGCAAAGCACTTTTATTCAAGAAAAAAATTATCAATCTGTTTTATGATTGCATATCTAATATATATACTAAGGAAGCACTACTATTCCTGCTTTCTGAAGTTACACCGAGCAAATATCCACGGAAGAGTGTTCTTGTATGTATAAACTGCACTATAAAACACAGTGGCCTACAATCTATGTGAGGAAGCTTCTCTCTAAGGAGCCACTGAGAATCTGGGAGTGTACAAACATGCCAACCACCCGGGAGAGCCAGGAGAGCATTTTGCCCTGCTATCCTGGAAGGGCCTCCTGGTATGGGATGAGCTCACCCAAGAAAGCTCCACCTCCGTGTCTCTCCACTTGCAAGAAAACACCTCTGGCTCTAAGCAGTGGCTTTTGCGACAGGTACACCTTGACAGGTACACCTCACCCAGGCCTCTAGGCAACCTACGCACAGGTCCTTAGATTGCCCATCTCCAGAGCCGCTCCGCTCCTGCCTTTGGTCCTGAAACCTGGCTATTCCGAAGGTTTCCCAGAACTACCTTACTGCTAAGTTACAGAATCCAGTCCTCCTATCTCAGATGCAAAGAAAATGGCTGTCGTTGTGTATAAGAGTTCCGGTGGTGAAGAGCAAAAGCAATCTCTTTTATTCTTTCTGGTTAGTTTTCCTCAAAGTAGAAACGTCATGCAGGCCCTACCCCCAGGGTGCTCTCAGATTGCAATTGAGACTAGATGTGGTGGCACGCACCTGAAACAGGAGAATCGCTAGGTGTTGGATCTGTGTAGTGGGGCCCTGTAGACCCTGTACTGTCCTAAATATAAAACAAGCAAACAAGCCCAGAAATGTCTTCCATTTTCCCATAATAGAAAATGCAGATTTTTGGTAAAAAAAAAAAAAAATACTACAGAATCTCATTATCCAGAAATGGCCATATTTTGTTGCATAGAATCCTTTTACTCCTTTTTCAATATGAATATATTTTGTCCATGAACTTAAAAATCTTTGATGATAGGAGAATATTAACTTTGTTTATAATTTTTTAAATGATTGAAGATTTTATTAATTTATTCATTTGTTTGTTTATTTGAGACAGACTCTCTCACCTTGCAGCCCAGGCTGGCCTTGAATTCACACCAGTCTTCTTACCTCCACCTCCTGAGGGCTAGAAGTACAGGCATGTGCCACCATTCCTTGCAAGGTTGTTACTATTATATTTTAAAATATCAGTAAAATTAGGTTTGCATGAAGGGTTAAAATGACTATAGAGTATTCTTGGCAGGAAAATGACATCATTCATTTAAGAAAACTTTATCCTTGGTTGTGGTATTTAGTTGGTTGTTTTTTATTTTATATTAACCTGTCTGATTAATCCTTAGGAATAAGTCCTAGAGGGGAGACAACCTGGTCTAAAAAGGAGCGATTTTAAATAATTTTGGCACATGTAGCACACTGTACTCAAGAGAGGGCACACCAATTTATTCTCCTATCAGTGGTGAATGAGTATGGGAGACTTTCTCACCAGCTTTCACCATGCATTTATTTCTGCTGGCTCCTGACAATATAAACTCTTTTGACTTGGGGTCAATTTTAGGAGGAAGAGAAAAATCTCACAGAAGTTGGTAGTATGCTGGGGCCCTTCATGAATCATAAATGCAAACCTTTCTTCCTGCCCTTGCTTTTGCGGGGAGCAGGAAATGCCTGGGGCTGTGTGTAGCATGCTAATGTCACAAGGCAAAGAAGGCTTAAGACAGGCTGCATGAGAGTTTGATGTGGATCCAGGAGGAAGTAGAGGACTCCCAGGGTGCTTCAGACACAGCATGAGAAAATAATCCCTCAGCTGCCAAGTGGGTTTCAACAAGGTAGCCCTGTGGGAGGGACAGGCAACTGAGGAGGGTGCTGCCACTATGTCCACGCCCTCGCAGAGGACTTTGGGAAGGCACTCTCTGACCCTCTCCAGACGAGCCCGCCAGGAAACGGGGACTGGATTTTGTTTTCTCCTGATGCTTTGGTCATTGCTCTAGGAGAAAAGTACATATAAATTGAAAAGATTGAATTTTAAAAAGAAATGCAAAAATGTATTACACTGTTTCTAGGCATGTATCTCTAATATAATGAAAAAAGCTGGGAGCTATTAGGAGAAGGAAGCGTTTAGTTGAAACCTTTTCATCCTGCGTTGATAATCCTGCTTAATAAACATTGTATAATCAACTTCCTGGAGCAGGCTAATGACTTTAATATTTCAGCTTTGCTGCAGTAAGCTCCATCATTTTAAATATTCTCTAATACCACATTCTCGTCAAAAATAGGCTTGTCAAAGGAAATTGCTTTTACATTCTGTTTCGTCTTTCCAGACATGAATTTATAGAGCAGGCTATCTTATTTTTTATCCTGGTTAAGATGGTCTGTTCTAACTGGGTCAGATTCACAGACGGCTGAAACATAGGAGGGCATGGCAAGGGGGAGCTTGTGGCGTAGGTTTTCCCAGGTTTACCTCAACGGTCCCTAGCTTCTGGGGTGGTGGAGACTCTTAAGTATCTCTCAGCATTCATGTCTGCCCAGGATTCACAAAGAAAGAAGTCCTCTCAGGCTTTCGTTCGTTAGCTTGGTTTACATATATTTCTCTGTACCCCTGCCTTTCTTATTTATAGGATGCGGGTGCTTTTGTTTTTTAAAGGCATTTCAACACTAAAATTCCTACCATTTTTTGACCTCTTCTCTGTTATTTCGAGTGAGGCGTTCAGCTCCACTTTTTTCTCGGACAATGGTGGGACTGAACTGTACTGCATTTTGTGGAAATATACAGTCATAAATTTTTTCCTCTCTGGGACAGTACGACAGATTTATCTTTGTAGTGATTTTAGCATTGACAGATTCATTCTTTGTACTTGTGTCAGCCTTTATATTTCTGTTTATTATTGTTGAAGTGCTAAGCAGGATAAGAATACTTATATTTGACCTACTAACTGGTAACAAGATGTAAATAATTTCAGTAGCCGCTGAAAAATTAAGGGGCAGGGAGTTTAAATATTAACAATGAATTACACTTTTTTCCATAGATGATGTCCATCATAGATATTAAATATCTTACTCTGGGTAAAAGAAATTAAATAGATCCAATATTTTCTTTATTCAAATAAAAAAAGGGAACTTAGCCAATTCTGACTTCGATACAAAATCTCATTCATCTGAAATTTTGACAATGATACATAGCTCTTTCACAAAGCAATAGGACATGAAAATAAAATATTTGCCTGCTGGGGATATAGTTTAGTGGCACAGCACCTGCCTGTCAAGCTCAAGGCCCTGAGTTCAAATCCTAGTACAAAAACAAAATTTTCCTACCCCTAAGACCAAGTACTTTGAGATCTAAATTATACCAGTCACTGAGAGAAGATGAGTGATCTCTCTTTTCGATAGAGACACTAGGTAAAATACATTATTTTTATGTCTATGTAAAGTCTAGTCAAGAGCCCGGCATGGTGGTGCATGCCCATAATCCCAGCACTTGGGAGGCTGAGGCAGGAGGATCAGTGTGAGTCCGAAACCAGCCTGCACTACAAAAGTGAGCTAAATGCCAGCCTGGACTACATAGTGAAACCCTGTTTCAAACTCCCCCTGCAAAAAAAAAATAGTTCAGTCAAGAGATTTGACTTAGCCTCTTTATTTTTAAGATGAATTTAGAAAAGAAAAATTGGTATAGTAACATTGTTGAAATTACAACCTATGGCAGAGTGCACTGACTGGAACACGCAGTTTGCACTCACTAGCTGAGAGGCCTGGGGCCACGGCATCTCCACACCCCAGTGTTCCCCATTCTCCAGTGCAGAGCCTCCTTGACACAGGGTTTTTTTCAGGATACTGGGAGCAAACACATTTGGGATGAAGCTGCACTAGAATGCCATGCCTGGGCTAGTCTAGAATTTGTGGCCTCAAGGAACACGCTTGCTCAGTCCCTTGTATATCTGGGATGACAGATGTACAACCCTGTGCCCTGCTTAGATGGAATACTTGATGGTGAAATCATCGTTGTCACCAGATTTGCCCTTAGGAAGGGCAAGCCTGTTTGGGCATAGGAAAACTGAAGTAAGAGATTGGAGAAAATAGTGTTGTTAATTGTCGAATGCAGTTATTCCAACTGGATTTTTGGATGATGGGATGATAGTGAAGTCATGTTGTTAGATTCTTGCCTGTTACTTTTATACTAAATTATATTTTTAAATTTATCATGAAACAAATTGGCTTTCTTCTTTTTATATATAGACCTGTTAATTTTAATATGTATAGATTTGGGCATCTGACCCCACCATTAGAAGACTGAACCATTTTATGACCACACAATAATACCCCTCTGCATCACCTAACCCTCTGGCAATCACTGACCTGTTGTTGATCACAATAGTTTCAACTTTTTGAGAATGTGACATAAAAGTGACTTGCATAGTATGTAATCCTCTGTGACCAGGTTCCTCACCCAGCACAATCCCATTAAGAATTATCTATGGTACTGTGTTTATCTGCGATTTGTTCCTTGGTATGTTCTGCTGCTATTCAAAGACATTTGAGGCTAGAGCTGCTCAAATAGTTGCTTACAAGTTTTTATGTGAGTGTAAGTCTTTATTTCTCTTAATCAAATACCCAAGAGTTCCATGGTGGCTGTACAGTTGGCATCAGCCACGCATGAAAGCTCTGGTTGCTCTTGGTCTTCTACAGCACTTAATATTATCATATTTGGAAAAATTATAATGATGTTTATCGGTGTGTAATAGCATTCCATGGTTCTAATTATAGATTTTGAACATACTTTCATGGTTGTAGTTTCTACCTTTATAGTCTTTCTTGTAAATTAATTGGTCAATTCTTTGTCTATATTTTGTTTCATTTTTTATTTAATTATTCTTTCTGTACTTAGAGTAGGGTCTACAGGGCCCACAGGGTCTCAATACATTGGACTTGTAGTGATTCTCCTGTTTTCAGCTTCCCAAGTGCTGGGATTATAGGCGCGTGCCACCACACCCAGGCTCAGTCACCATCTCTGTGCACCCCACAGGTCAGCACAGCACACCAGGAATCAAACACTAAATAGGCATTCCATTCTGCTGAGCTATCAGGCCGGCCTTGTCTATATTTTAATAAAATTGAATTCTAAGTATTAAGTTTTGAGGATATTTCATATATTCTAAATACAAATCATTTTTGTGTATATAACATGCATTTGTTGCATATACATGAATATTTTATTTCACTTGAATTTTCATTGTGTTAAAAGTGTCTTTCAAAGTACAAACTCCTGGGATGGTGAGATAACTCAGCTGACTCAGCACCTGTTTAGGCAAGGTCGATTCCCAGCACCATCCACTTGCTGGTCCCATCCCTGGGTACTGTGAGCCAGCCACTGAGACTAGACTAGGCACTGACACATGCCTAGAATCCCAGTGATGAGGAGGCTAAAAGCAGGAGGGTCACTATGAATCTGAGCTGCGTAGTGAGACCCTGCGCCAAATGCATAAGTAAAGCATAAACTCTTTAACTTTGCTAAATTGCAACATCATTTTTTGGAAAAAAGTTAAATCTTGTTTTTGGTGTCATATCTATAAATTCTTTCTGGGTCATAGACTGTGAAGGTTTTTTCCTAAAAATTTGATACTTTCATGTTTTACATTTAAAATTAGCTTAACAGATACGAATACTTTCTTCCAACTCCTTAGAGTACTGAAAGGCCTGAGAGTAACTAGAGTTAGTTTTCTTTCTGGTTGGATCCTGGACTTATGATTTCTATGCTAGTGGAGAAGTAGAAACTTCAGTCATCTGAGAAGATAGCTGAATGTATAAGTGGATTTCAACCCTGCTAATAATAGCCCAGTAGATACTCTAATAATATTTTATCTTTTTGGGTACCAGGAATTGAACTCAGGCACTTGTACTTGCCAGGCAGGTATTTATACCACTGAACTACATCCCCACCCCTTCCAATAATGTTTTAAAAAGCTATTAAATTGATGGGTACCTTAAAAAGGAAAGTTTAGTAAAAATACTAACTGATCTTTTTTTTTAAACTCTTATTTTAGTTTTTTGTCTTCTTTATTTGAAGTAGATATTTTTAATCTAGAATTTCCAAAGATCTAGCATTGCTTGAAGTTTTGATTTAATAATGCAACTCTTTTGTCAGATTGATAAAGGCTTTTTTCCTTTTCCAGTTCTGAAAGCAAGACTATTTTTAACAATTTCACTATCAAAATAACCATTTCACAAAACAACTTTTGGTGAAGGTAGTTGCTCATCTCTTTGCTGAGCATTGAGAAATAAAGAAAATTGTCCACATGTTAGGAAACTAAAATTAAATATGACAAGAAATCCAAATATTAGTGTTTTTTCCTGTTGAGCTAAATAAAGCTTCTGCTGATTCTTCAAAGTTTCCCATAACATGCTACAACCAGAGCTTAATGGTTAAACAACATTTCCCTCCCATAGATTGGAAGTTTATTTTCTGACATTATTGTTGTTCTGGAAAAGAGAATTTATTACAGATTACTTAATGTTTTGGAGCATTTTTCACTTGCAAATGAAGCTGAGAGCAAACAGTTTCTCATTCAAAGCAGAAACACTATAATCTTAAGCAATATGTGTTGGAAGGTACTAGAAAATATTGTTTAGATTTGGAGAACAGCACCCAGCCCTAACTTGTAGGAGGAAGGTGGAGCATGGCCTGACTTAGAAGATTCCTGATGTCTTCAGGGAGGTGGACAGAGTTTATCAAAGAACTTTTACGTGGAATTAGGTAGAAACAAACCACATATTACTTCACAGGTTCAGTTAGTGTGACAACTATTATCCCATTATAGGAACTGGGGTGTGTGTGTGTGTGTGAGTGCGCATGTGTGTGTGTGTGTGAGTGCGCGTGTGTGTGTGTTTGTGTGTGTGTGTGTGTGTGTGTGTGTTTGTGTGTCTGTCTGTCTGTCATCTGTGAATTTCCTTGTGGAATCTTTAGGTGCTTATTTTGATTAAAGGACTTCCCATAGAGTTGCATCAACTGACTATTTTCTTTAACTTCAAATTTTGAGACAAGGTTTCTCTAAAATTGCCCAAACTTGGCTTGAGTTTGTTATCTTCCTGCCTCAGCCTCCCGAGGTGCTGGCATTACAGGCATTTACTACCATAACAATACTGGAAACTATCACTGCTTTGTTAGTTTTACCCATTCAAAGCATCCTATTTTATAGAGAATATTAAGCACCTGGGAGAAAATACAGAGAAATACAAAACTTGAAATAATACTATAGAATCCCATTTTCTGTGGTGATGTCCTAGGAAATTTATTTGACAGAAGTTTGCTTCACGAACAATAACCTTTGTGGAAAGAGACTTTATTATTATTGTTATTATTATTATTATTATTATTATTATTATTATTATTATTATTTTAATGGCCGGTTTAACCTGCCCTGGGGGTGGGGCTGGCACATCATGTGGTGCCCGGGAATGAGCCAAGGTCCTTGCAGTTACCTAAGCATCCCTAAGCAGGCTCTTTAGACTGCTGAACCTCTCTCTGGTCCCTTGATTATATTTTCATCAGGTTGTGATATACTAATAAGTTTTCCTTCTTCATGTTAAAGTCATACATCAACAGTTATCACATCAAAATTATAGTTTTACTGCCTCTAGATTTTTGATTAGATTAGATATTAGATTGTTAAATAGTTTCTTCTCTAAGAAAACTCAAAACTTTATATGTCCCTAACTTGAAACAGAGAAATGCATTGAGACTACTTTGTAATATAGTAAAGAACCCTCCAGGATTAGACATCCTGCTTTCCAGACTAGGGGCTGTGATGAGTCAGCTTTGCAAGCTCGTGGTGTTTATTGTTCACTAGAATACAAATTTTAGGTTAATCTAATATTAGTTTAGAGCCAAGGATGACCATCTAATCACTGTGAGCTGGGGCAAATTACTTAATCAATATGATTGTTGCTTCCTTTATAAAATGCTAAAAAATATTCTCTAGCCAAGATCTCTACCTAGTAGAGATGATGCAGGTGAGAGATGCACACAGAATGACGTGGTCCATACTATGTGCCAGTGATACTGTGCATAATGATGCAATCACACTGCTTAAAACTTTCAAATTGCTGTTATTTGGATTCTTGGACAAACATGTCCTACTTTTCCTGAAAGCTATGGCTAAGCCCTGGAAGCAACTTTTGTTGCCAAGTAATTAGAAATAGCTTTGAAGAGAAACATTTGATAGAGTGCACTGACCTTCTGTTCAGAAACGTTCCATGTAGAAGTCCTGCTTCCTGTACAGACTCAGAGACAGGGAGGAACTTTCCTTCCTATTTCTTACCTTGAGAAAGATTTGCATCCTGGTGGATCAGCTCAAAGAAGTAGGTCGATGCCCGCACGACATGGGAAGCTCAAGATGCCAAAACCTTTGCTAGAGTTGGCTGAGTGATTCTTTGCTTGGTTTTTGAGTCTGCTTCCATTATAGATTGCTCTGGAATGCTAAGCAAGGTATAAGAGGATTTCTTAGGTTGTTGGGGAAGCAGGCTGTAGCAGATAGGCCCCAGGTCAGCAGAACTAGAGATCACTTGGGATCTGCTCTAGGTTGGACTTCGGAAGAGCGAGGCAGAGACACAGGTGAAAGGTTTAGAACTAGCAGCATGGAATTCAGGCAAGGACTTAGACTTGGGCAGTTATTGAAGCAGTGAGTATACGTCAGAGAAAGAAACCAGGCAACTAATGGTTAGGTAAAATAAATATATGAAAAAGTATCTCAGAAGGTACTTATTTTGTGCAAATACAGGTACAGAGGACTAAAGCATGCCAGTCAGGCTGGGCTTTGAAATATGAATCAGAAACAGAGGATAGGTTTCATTCCAAAGGTCACATTTGAGCAAGGACTTTAACGGGGCAAGGAAAGCAGCTATGTGGATTATTGCAGAAAGAGTTCACCAGCTTCAGGGTGCAAGGATCCCAAAGCACGTCCCAGAAACAGCTAAGAGGCCACGCAAGGCAGCAGAGGTTTGACAATGAAGAACTTTCAGGGCAGAGATGGAGGTTCTCACTCAAATGTGTCTTCCTGCAAAACCTACCCTCTTCTTGTTTCTCCTGGCTGCAGCTTCCCATAAAGAGGAAAAATTACCTTCATGGTAACTTTCCTGGAAACAGATCCTTTCTTATAACCATCAACCAGATGGAGTTTGATGAGATAATTGTCCAGCTGCTGCCTATATTCACACCTACAGGTGCCAATGCAATTGCTTTTTGCTAACTCATAGATTCATAAATACTATTGATAAGCCTGATTAGAAAACAGGAGATTTCAGGGGCTGGGGAGATAGCTCAGGGGCACAAGTACCTGCCTGGCAAATGTAAGGTCCTCAGATCCCCGGTTCAAAAAAGAAAAAAAGACTGCCCTTGTAGGTTTAGCTGTCTATATTTTTGGTTCTGATTGAACCCTCAGTAAACAGTAAATGATAAGCATGCTTGAAGTAATGAGTAAGAGCCAAACTGACCCCAAAGTCATTTTCCTCGAGCCAGTTTGGAGGCCTGGCCAGCGGATTAGGCACTGAATAAGAACAGCTGAACTGGTCTGCCTTAAGACGCGGCCAGGTGTGACCATCTCAGCCGGGTTGCTTACTTAAGGCGACATGTCTCATGAATGCTTCCACTGAAATGTTTATTCTTTCCATAGAAACCAATTCTGGTGACTGTTATCTGAAACTAGCAACTTTTCAGTTAGCTTGCTTGGAGTGTTCAAAAGACAGACCCCGCTCTGCATAGTTACAAACACACTGGCTGACCAGTCTTGCTGGAGGGGAAGTTTTATTTCCAACTGGATGACCCCAGATCCCCACACAAAGTCCTTCACTTGAACGTGACTGCTCCCGTCTTCACCATCTCTCAGGTGTTTCTGTTTTCCTCTAAAGGATCTGCAGTGTAATACTTCCTAAAGAACAACCCTGGCATTAGAAATGAATTAAACTGAGGATGGCAGATCGGCTTGCTGTGAGAATAAATTTAGAATAAAGCCGAGATGCACCTAGTAACGCTATTCACCTTACGTAATAGGCGCGGTGGATTTTTAATGAGACTTTTGATACATAGTGAAATTTTTAGGGTTCTGTAGAAAACGTGTGCTGCGTACTTTGAAAGTGCATTATGTAACCCTTGGGACAGCGCTAAGACAGACTGAATTCCCAGCACATGTTTTCCTAAGGAGTTACAAACATGCTAATGATGGAGACTTATTAATCTATATTTTTTTTCCAAGTTAAGGGTCAGATATTGTTTTTTCCAGTTTCATAAGTAAGGACTCAACACCAACCCCTGCCGTTCAGTAAGAGACAATTGTGTAGAAATTATGCCTCACTGGCATGCATGCTGTTCTCTCTGGAGTTAGCAGTGCCTTGCCTCCTTTGCACTCCAATACTGTAGGAAAAAATTACAAAGTATACACACACATATACAAACTACAAACACACACACACACACACACTATAATCACCTTTTTCCTGACTGTAAAGCACATTTTCAGGGAAAGTTACAGTGATGCAGAAACAAAATTATCTTTGCAAAATGAATAGATATCAAGACATCAGTTTTGGAATACAAAAGGTAAAGTTACAATATCCAGTGCTATGCAAAGTATAGGGAAATAAATTCTCTGTTATGTTGCTGATAGAGAAATGAATTGTCGCAAAATTTAAGTGATTAACTGAAAGTGCTTAGTAAAAGTAATATATACATATACCTTGGGTGATTCTCTTCTTCGAAAGAGGATGAGTACACAAACATGCTAGCATTTATTATGCCTTTGAGCAAACAAACGTAACAAAAGGGAGGGATGTGATTTCTCATTAATAATTGAATGAATGGAGAATTTTTTATTAAATTTTCCTATGGAAATATAACATAAAAAGTTATATTAGCTTTCTGTTTCCATACCAAACATCTGAGATACTCAACCCTGAAAGAGATGTGTGTTTTCATTTATGGTCCCAGAAGCAGCAGTCCCAGCCCATCACCCCTCTGGTGGGCACGTGAGAGGACAGTGGCAGGAATCAGGCCACAGAGCAGAGCCACTTCCTCTGGGCAGGGAAGGGAAAGAGGGGAAGAGAAAGGGGCCTGAGATCCCGAGTTCATCTCACTGGCCTCCAGGGCCCTGTAGACCTGCTGCTGGCCCCCAGAGGACATCATGAAGGGGAACAAACCTTTCCAGCATGGACCTTGGAGCACAGGAAAGCTCCAGGCTATAGGGAGAGAGGAAGGACAGGAGGGGAAGGGGAACCAAAAGAATCAAGATACTTTAAGCCCTTCCACTAATATGACCGTAAACATTGTGTATGGCAAACATAAACAAAATCTTTTTAAAAGGTCCACACTATAGAACCAGTAGGGAACTAACTCATTCCAGTATTTATCTTAAGGGATAAGCAAGTCAAGTAATGAAAACATCAATATGAGGATGCTATTGGTCATTACTTAAACAGAAAAAAAGTATTCCTGCCTGTAAGAGAATATGTATTTACTGGAATTTTCATACACTCAGAAGAAAAACATGGAAGAATAAGGCCCAAATTGCTCTGTGTAGCTCTGTGTTGGTGAAGCTGAATGGGAAAGGGGGCACAAGGAGATTTGGGTCACTCTAATTGTGTACTATTTGTCAAGAACCCCACTGTTTCTACTTGTTCCTGTGTGATCTGGGGCGCATCTTAACTCCCCCTGATGATTCTTAAGTGGAGATAATACCTCCTCCAAGTACAGCACGGAGCACCCTGCTGGCAGGCAGAGGGCACTTGACATGGAAATTAGCATTACAGTCTTATCCCAGAGCCTGCTGAGACCCAGACACCATGGCTGTTTGAAGGCTGCTGTGTACAAGGCAGGTCTGGAGTCTCCAGCTCCAAGCTGAGGGCAGCTGATTTGGTGGATGCTCAAGGTTCTGCTACACACCAGCCCAGAGCAGCTGCAAGCTGTTGATCTCTCAGAGGCAGCAAATGCTCTCTGCGTGGGACTTGGGAGGGAGGGCCAACCAGAAAGCAGAAAGCAGGGAAAGAGAAGGAGAAAAGGGATAAAGAGGAGGAAAGAGGATGGGCAGGGGAGAGATGGAGGAGAAAAAGGAGGCAGAGAGAGATAGAGAGATAGAAATAGAGAGAGAGATCCTTCGTATCAGTCAATGGAAATTAAATGAACAAAAGCATCCCTGTTAATCAGCTACTGGATATGCTATGTTGGAAAGGATTCATTCTTGGCTAGCTGTGCTTTACCAGGATGGATTGTACTTTTACTGTCCAAAACTCTTAACCTCACCCCAACGTAGAGGCAATAATAAAAGTTGTAGATGGGATAAAATGCACAGATGGCTCAGATGGAAGGAGCCAATCTAGTACAAGTAGCCAATAAAGGATGATGTCACTCAAGGGAACATGACAAGTTTCACTGGTAGAGGCTGGACTCTTACCTCTGAGAACATCAGAGAAATCATGGCTTCACCAGCACTTCACCCAGCTTTGAGCCTCTGCAATTCCTTTCTTTAAAATCATTTTATTTGTTTGTTCATTTATTCGCCACAAGATCTTGCTATACAGCTCATACTTGTGGTCTTCCTGCCTCAGCTGGGATTACAGGCATGCGCCACTGTGCCTAGTTTTGATGGCTGGCACATAGGTATGGCATGTGGTACCCTGGATCAAACCTGGGTCCTTGTGCTGGCCAGGCAGGCACTTACACCACTGAGCTACCTCCACAGCTCAAAAACTGCTATTATTTTGAGACACTATTTGAAGGTATTCTCTGGAATCTAATATAGATTCTGGTGGAGTTCAGACATAAAAATGAAAACATAAACAAAAGAAAAAAACAAAACAAAAAGCACCCTAGATATGTCTTCTCCTGGGTAAAACAATGGCTGTTTATTGCATTGAAAAATAATGTCAAATTTCTTTATCTAATTAGGGAAAATAGAGATTATTCTATAACCCTCTGTACAGAGATGGTAGAACAGGCTCTATTATATCACTGCCTTATTAATGGTAGCCTGTGGATCTCAGGAGTGTTTTTAATGCCTGAATCATATACTTATAAATTTAAATGTTGGACATCATACGGCTGACTTCCAGCAAGTCTCTGGTAGTTCTTGCTAATTAACTTTTCTGTCCTTTGTGATTCTGTTGGCTTTCTCAGTGACTCATGGAGGGGCTTTCTTGTCTGAAGCAGTTCTACAACAGGACACATCTGGGTCGTATCAAAGCTCTGATCACTACTTGCAGATAGCTTTTAGACTTTATTTCGGTACATATTTAAAATATTTTTGGAAAATAGCCTTAGGGAGGCTTTGATTTCTTTAATATCATCTTCAAAAGAGTGCATCTTTCTGAGTTTGTATATTGCCGATGACATTTTAATTTTTTCTTGAACTTCACTGTAACATAGATCCTGTGTTTCTCTGATGGCTGTGTTCTTTCTGAAGAGTCACTTTTGGATTCCAGTCCTTGGCAAATGGAATATATTTGTACACTGCAGCACCAGGGAGAATAGTCAGCTGAGTTAATATCTACTCTACTTACAGCAGAAGATAAGGTGACGTTAGCTGACTATCTTGCTATTTTCCACCACACCAACTAAGTAAAAAATTTGTTTATTCTGATTACATTGTCAAGTATTTCGACTTATCTTTTAAAAAATCTTTTTGCATCTCTTATCTATTCTGTACAGGGTCTCACTATGCAGCTTGGACTCATAGTGATCCTTAGGTCTCAACCTCCCCAGGACTGGGATTATAGGTGTGCACCACCACATCCAGTTTTGCTGGCCAGCTTGGCACAGGTCCAGCACAGCATGTAGCACTGGGGATGGAACCCAGTGCTTGCTGAGCAGGTGCTTAGACCATGGAGCTATCAACCTAGATCCTGCACTTATCTTTATGGTCCATTTGAAAACTGTTATTTTTGCTTAATTTGTTTATAGTTTATATTCTTTGGTGTAATGTTCCAGTTACAGTGCAAACTCTAATTTATTCCACCAAAACGGGTCCAAGTCCAACATGTCACCGCAGAATGTCTTGAATGAATAAGGCAATTGGTATGCTAGTTTAGTTACTCCACATTGGATAAGTATATAAAAACATCACACTGTAGTCGATAAGTATAACAAATTATTGTATCAATAAAAATAGCATAAATAAAAAAGAAATACTTTCAGACATAAGTCTAATATGATCCATGAATAGGACAGTGAAATGTAGCAAAATATTGATGTGAGCAAGATTATCAGCATCCGAATTCATAGGGAAAATTATGTTTATACTTATGTCTTAAATCAGGAAAAATTTTTCTGACAAAAAGTTCTATTTTCCATGTACTGCATAGAGTTCCACTAGGGTAACATCTTCTTTTCTTTTAATAAGAAATGACAGTGTGACATTTTTAAAAAACACAATAGTAGTACATTCCCAATAATTGATACAATGCATATTGTTGTCCTCATAGTAGTTGCTACTAATTCAGAGATTCCAGCTGCATGATTCCCACTTTCTTCTATGGTAGCATCTCTTGTATTTGTTCCGGGTGGGCTCGGGACCTGAGATTGCATTTTGCTTCTTGTCTGTATCATTCTATATAGCAATGATCTCTGATCTTTGGTGCAGAACTTTGGTGAAGTTATGAGATTAGCATCTACTGAAATTTGGGTCCAGATCTACCAAGTCTGATCTTCTCCAGATGTGCCTGGCTTGGACTGGCTGCTGTGCTCAGCTTCTTCCTGCTGCAGCTTTTGGAGGAGAGCCTGCTGTGCTCCTCTGGCAAGGTGCTCGGAACGATCTGACCCAAGCAAGACAGTATGAGAATTGGAAGGCAGGAGGGAAATGTTAAGGAGTCCCCACTGTAACTTGCAGTCTGCAGCGGGGACCAGGTGCTGCATGGATGAAGTGCCCACTGCTGGCTGACCCTCACCACCATCAACAGTGAGTGCTGGGGTCCTGCAAGAAGAGGGAAAAGGGGCTACCAAGTTTGTAAATAACAGTACAGGGCACCAGTTAAATCTGAATTCAAGACAGACAACAACTCATTTTTTAGTGTCTCTGCATATAATACTTTAATATATATACTAAAAGATTCTTCACTGTTGTTTGTGTTAATTTCACATTGAACTGGGTGCCCTGTTTCATCTGTCAACAATAAAAAATGCCAGCTTTTTGTTCTCCAGTGCTCACAAAGAAGACAAAGCTAGATGGAGGCTCTAGTATATTTTTGCAACTCTTGTTCACCTTCCCACTTTTACAGCTCACATCTGGTCAGCCCTGTTGACCCATAGAACCTCCCATAAGGATGAACAACCACCTCCCCTCCCTTATACTTGGTCCCTCACATGTCCTCATGGGGAAACTATAATAAATAAATCTCTTACTTCTTTACACCTACTGTGTTCTGTTTCCCAGAGTGAACTCTCACAAACATTAATTGTATCCACCTTCTCAATTAGTCTTTCTAGATGAAGCCATGTATTTCCTTCCCACTACAAGGCATTGATTCTTCTGCATTGGTTTTCCAGACTTTATAATCCGATACCTGTGTTTTTATTCCCACATCCTAGTTCACCTTCCAACATCTGCTCATGGAGAATGGCCACAGGGGAGGTTCATGGTCATCATCCATAAGCTAGGAAGTCTATTACCTCTCCACATCCCATTTCACTGAACGAAAGTAGACAGTGAATGCTGCCTGCTGGGCCCTCACTCTCACTGTAGGTGAAGCCTCAAACTCTTAAAATTCCCTGCTTCCAAGTTTGCCCAGAGCTCCTCGTTATTGTCCTGTTTTTTGCAAGTGAGAGAGGAGGTGTTTGGTTCTGCTTTTTAGGCACGAAGGGTGGAGGTGGGGAGGTATGGGTGAAGAGAAGAGAGTGATAAACACGACTTTCAGGCTCTCTGTGAAGGCCAGAACACCATTGATGGAGACCCTCCCTCAGAAAGGAGCCCCTTGTTCCTGATTTCTGTGTGCTGAATCAATCCGAGTGATCCTCTTATTGGATTCTTGTCTAGACCTCAGCTACCGTCTGAGCTGCTCAGCTGCAAGTACCCATAGCACACAGTCATGGCTGTGGATTGACAAGGGCACTGGAGTCCAGCATAGCAAAAAAAAACCCATCTCCACCGACGTGGTACCTTTCCAAGGCTTTAGCACATTCTGCATGCAATCCCTTATTGATCTTCACTACGTATCTGGCACAGGGGTAGAACTGCAAAGACACAGTTCTGGTTTAAGGGAATGCAGTCACTGTGCAGAATCTTACTTGCCCCCAAACAGTAAACTTTAACAATGAAATCCACACATTCTGCTTCCTATTGGAATATGTTACAGTGTTTTTTGATAAACTTAGTGGAGACTAGAGAGGGCAAGACCAATACTCAAGGAACAAAATACCAGGCCACCCTGATGCCATGCTGTCCTGTGGTCCAGCCGTGTGTCACATACTTCCAAGTCCTTCCTTCCAGGGTGAAACACAACCTGACTCTCATGACAAAGATCCTGATTACAGGATGTAATCACATCAGAATAATTCAGTGGGCAGAAGAGGGACAACATGTAATAGAGGGTATTAAGCCAAAGAACAGATCCAGACATGCCTAATGACAATAAGCACAGTTAACAGCTTTTATTTTTTATTATCATTATTATTTTTTTCTCCTGTATTTAGCACAGGGACTACAGGGTCTATAGGGTCTCACTAGGCAGATCAGACTCGTAGTGATCCACCTGTTTTCAGCTTCCCAAGGTTCTGGAGTTACAGGTGCACGACACCATGCCCAGTCTCTATTGCCATGTCAGAGCTCGGGGGTGGGGGACAGGGTAGGCAGGCCCAGCAAGGCATGATAGGGATTGAACCCTGGCCACTGCACTCTGCCTAAGCAGGTGCTTTAGCCCACTAAGCTGTCAAACCAGCCCTTCAACAGCTTTTAAACAACAGCACTGAACATAAACCCCTCTCTATATTAATGCTGCTGAAACACATGGACCATTTTCAGAAAATACTTAAAATATTGCTATTACATGTATTGTGTCACAATAAACTCTTCATTTAACCACATTTCCGATTTAGGCATCCCTGGTTACCCAGGGTCATCAAACAATCTGTTCAGTAAGAATTATTGAAATATTTTAAGTAACTGGGCCTGATCCCTCTAGTCATAAAATCATTGCTGTTCTCATTATTTTGGAGTAAAAAAAGAAATCTCCAAAATACGATGCAAACAGAAAACAATGTAAAACCTCACATCTTCCTGGGAAAGTTCTGTCATAGTGACCTTGGGCACAGGCAGATAATGATGCCATATATGCCTTTACTCTCCTCTGGAATGTCCCAAATTAAAGTGCTTTAAAGTAAACCATTCCATCCTTTAAGAACACAGCTCCTGTTTCCCCGGTGTCATTGTACCATGCTACATCCTTCTTGCTTCCATCAATGGCCGCATCTAGCAACCTCCAATCTGTATGCACCCCATTCTGCCTCCCACCAATTCTTGCTTTCATGCAGGTAATGTAGCTGGAGCAGAATAAGTTTCGTGGTGTCATCCTCTTCAGTGCGAGCTCCTTAACCTGCAGAAGCCATGCAAGCACAAGAGGAGCTGAAAAAAGTGTTGAGAACATTCTGTGTCTGAATCTGCATATGATTTGCATATGACTTGCATATAATTTGCATATAATTTGGTAGCAGGATTTATGACATCCGACCAAGAAGGTTGGGATCTATAGCTATGATCTAGGAATGTGGGGCTTCTTTGCTAAGTACTCAGTGGATGATTTCTGTTCAAAGTGATGCTCCTACTCAACTCCAAAAGTTTCAAAATGTTTTTTTTTTTTTTACCTCTAATGATCAGTTTGTGCATTTTCATTCAGTTCCTGGTTGTAGAAAACAATAAATATTTCTTAAATATACATTTTTTCTGTAATGGGGATTGAATTCAGGACCTGGTGCCTCCTAGGCAAGTTCTTATTCTACTGAGCTATCTCTGCAGCCACAAGTGTATATTTGCATAATATTTGGAATTAGAAGACATCTCTGAGATATTATAAATACAAAACTTTGAAGATGGCTGAACCTAAACTATGGATTAGGAAACAAGGTGTCTGCTGTGATGGTGAGTGACCTCTCCCAGTATTTGGGAGACTGAGACAGGAGGATTGCCACAAGGTTGAGGCCAGCTTGGGCTACATAGAGAATTCAAGGCCAACATGGACTCTATAATGAGACCTTGTCTCACAAAACCAAAAATAAATGAGCAATTAAAACAACTGAGTCACCATATCAGTGAAATTTATAATATGGTATAGAATGACTGCTGAACTGGTATTTCCATGGCCTTTGAGTCTAGAGCCTTCTGTGGTCTGCTTTGTGGTCCCTTCTTCATTTGTCTGTGGGACTGGATCTACTCTGTTGCTTCCTGCCCTCTGTCTCGCTATTTCCCTTTCACCTTGCCCATATCCCTCCTCCCAGGGAGTTTGAATCTCTAATTGTTGCACGGTAAGCTTAAATTTGTGTCTGACTTTCCAAAAGTCAGGAAACACACAGACCATCCAAGGGCTGAAGTGGAAGGCTCCCCCCTGCGAAAAATGCTTCCTTCAAACTGCTGACTCACTGCTGCTCAACCTGCACAGCCCTGGGCACTCTTGCTGTGAGCGCCACGGGATCATTTGGGTTGTGGTGGAAGAATAGCTTTCTGGCTGAACCCAACTTAAAACTTCATCTATGGGGAAAAATTGTATTCAAAATTTATCTCCAGGGACTCAAACTTCATGTCCATTTTCATGAAAGCTATTCTGTAATTCAGTAGAATATAGATCATGCCACAGGGACTAATAGTTTTAAGACCTCAATGATTAAACAAACAAACAAACAAAAACCTATCCCCTAAAAACAAAACAAAACAAAACAAAAACACCAGTCAGGCATAGAGGCATATGCCTGGTCTGGCGACTCAGAACTTGTGCGAGCAAGATAGAAGATGACTGTGAGTTTGAGGACAGCCTGAACTACATAGTGTGTTCAGCGCCAGACTGGACTATATAGTGGCCCTATCTCAAACAACAAAACAACACAAATATCGTTCACGGAAAAGAATAGAGTTGTATGTTTGTTACTCATGGTATGTCTGATGCTTAGACATGTTGCATTTGTGATGGTAAGTTTGGGTCACGGGACTTATAAAAGCTCTAAATTAACATATGTTTCCATGATGCATGCATAGAACTCTACTAACACATCATAGAAAGTGAGAATGTTAAAAGATTTGTGAATAACCTTGAAGATTAACACAGATTTATGTTTGATGTTTTGATTATTATAGTTACTTGTGACTTTTTATATTTTTTACTACTTTATAGATAGGAACGATGGCCCAGTAATTAATTTTTAAGTAAGGGGCTGTTGACTTCCTCAATGATGTCCTGTAAATACAACACTGAAGATGTTTGTTAAAAAATAGTCTTTCACCAGGCATGGTGGTGGACACTTGTAATCCCAATACTTGGGAGGCTGAGGGAGGAGGATCAGTGTGAGTCTGAGACCAGACTGGGCTACAAAGGTGAGCTCAAAGTCAGCCTGAACTGCATAGCAAGACCCTGTCTCAAAAAGAAAAAGAAAAATTCTTTCAAGGGGATAGCAAGATAGCACAGTGGACTAAAGCGCAAGTACAGGGACCACAGTTCATTTTCTGGTACCACATGCCATGCCAGCTCTGCCCCTAGGATGGACTGAACTAGCCACAGAGTCTGGGCATAGTGGTGCATACCTTTAATCCCAGCTCTAGGGAGGCTGCAAGCAGGAGGATCACCACGAGTCTGGTCTGCATAGTGAGATCCTGCAACAGCCAAACACACATATGCACACACAACGATATGATTCCATGATAAAAATAGATGATTTAAACCTCTTAGTTCTATTATATTTGGTTAAAATACATGAAATCTCAACAAGCTCTAATCCCTGTACAGTTGCAATCATGACATGCCAAACACTGACATAAAGTAGAGCTCAAAATACTGAAATCGATCTAATAAAACATTTTCTATTACCCTACAATCTTGTTTTACTACTTGCTTTGAATTATGTTATTTATCACATTTTAAAAGTGAATATCATTTTACAATGCATCCTCAAAATCATATACTATTCTTTTCTTTTTTCTTTCTGTCTTTTTGAGTGAGGGTCTCACTACTCAGCTCAGAGCAGCCTTGAGCTCACTTTGTAGCCCAGGCTGGGCTTGAACTTGACATGATCTTCCTCCTTCAGCCTCATAAGTATGATATGCTAACTTTAGAGTAACCGGTGGGAATAGAGAGCGTCAATGGAGAGACAGAAAGGGTGACCAAGTGTTCCCATCCGACAAGAAATACAGACAAGTAAACAAATATTTGTATTATAATTAGTATCATAAAAATTACTATTGTTACTATTTATTTAACACTGGTAGAAATTGTCCCATCCCACATATTTCTCTTCTGCCTTTTACCTTAGTGCCTTGCATTTTTATTTAAAATATTTTATACTTTATGAGATATTAGACCTATTTTTAAAAATTCAATATGTTTTTGTTTACTGATATATTTATTTATTCTTTTTTATTATTTTGATACAGGGTCTCACTAGGCAGCTCGGACCCCTAGTGATCCCTCCAGTCTCAACCTCCCCAGCATTAGGATTATAGGTGTGCGCCACCATGCCCAGTTTAAGGGCCAGCACGGCCTGAGGTATGAAGGATTGAACTCGGGACCATTGATCGGCCTATTCTAATTATGCTGTGATTATACTAATCAAATAGCAAGACTGAAGCTAGGTGCTTTGTAGGATGTCATTGGACAACATAGAGGTGATCTTTACCTTGAAATCTTTAGTGACAAGAATGACACTTGCTGATATCCACCTACTAGTTTTTGCTCCTTGAAGAGCTTAGAAAATAAATTGTACCTCTGCCTTGTAGTGATACATCTGTCACAAATATGGGTTAACTGTCTTCCATCGGTGTCCTTAAATGTAGATAGCTTTTAAACCCTGGAAAGTGAAAAGAAGGAACAAGAAAGCAAATGAACAAGAAATAGAAGGAAGTAAATCAAAAAAAGATTTATAGTAAATCTAATGCCAACAAAGCCTAGATATAAGAAAAATAGATATTGTTAATTTGAAGTCCTGGAGTATAGTAGTACTGCCACTTCAGCAGAGTTTATGGCCGGTACAAAGTCTGGTCAAGTTTTGTAGATTATTAGTCACATAGACAAGGGCTTAGGTATTTTCCTACTGAGAGTCACTCTCTCAGAAAAGCAGTTCTGAAATTTATCAGAAAGCACAGGAGAAATGGGAGCAACATTACCAGGTCAAATAGTTGGAATGTGTTTCTCCAAGTCAAATTAGAGGTAAGAGAAAAGGAAGCGCTTTAAAGACAAAAGCTTTTGGGCTGGGGAGATAGCTCGGCGGTCTAAGCACCTGCCTGGTAAGCACATGGACCTGAGTTTGATCCTTGGTACTCCATGCCGTGTGGGCTGCTGCACACAGGGTGCGCCAGCCTGGCCACTGACACTGGGTGTAGTGGCATGCACCTGTAATCCTAGCGCTGGGAAGGCTGAGACAGGAGCTGCATTGCAAACCCCTGTGCCATATGACTAACTAACTGAGTTTTAGAAAGATAAAAAGATAAAAATGTAAAGTTTAGCTTAGCTTCTCAGGGAGGGGACTGGTGCGCCACAGTGTACCAGATCCACAGAACATCTGGGACAGAAAGGTAAGCAGCCTGGGAACTTTGATAAGCGCAACCAAGATTACAGCACCTGGGCTGTGTTTTGAGCTTGGTACTTAATAGATTTTGAAGCATCAAATACTTCAAAAGAAATGAGATTTTATGTGTATTAAAATGTGTTTAAAAATGCATTTTATTGAGGTCAGAAACTACTTTTCAGATCAAAAGGGAGATAAATACTGCAGTCCTTTTGTAGGCATGTAACAGGTACAATAGAATAATTATAAGGGCCTACAAATATAGTCACAACTTTATTAATATATTTCATTTTTATTTGAGAATTTTAATTTTCTTAACATAAAAGACACCTGTCTTTTTCCATGCAAAAGTTTTAATGGTTATATCTGTTACTTCACAAAATTCACCTCTTATGCATCTTCTTTGCAGAATAACAATGAACTTTACAACAAAACTTTATTGACCAATTACACCCTGTAGGAAACATGTTCTCTTCCTTCCCTACAAAATAAAGTCTTCAAATTCTAGAACTTCAGAAAGTGAAAACATGATGCAGATTTGATTAAAAGTGAAGTTTTATGATTTATTCTTAGCATTACAATTAGTAGGAGTTTTGGCCACTGGTTTAATAAATCCAGAAAGTCTGTCCCTGGGAAGACATCATTGTGTTGGATGCACTCTGGTGATTCCGCAGTGATGTGCGACCATGCACAGCTGCAGCTAGGGACAGGCAAAGCAAGACAAAGTGACAACAAACAAGCAAACAAACAAACAAACAAAAGAACCCTGGAAGCCACCTAGGCAACTATTATGCATTCAGTAAAGAAGCCCTACCCTTGAAACTAGATGAGTAGGTTCATTATAGTCCGCGCATTTCAAAAATTTTTCAAAAGTCTTCACTGTAGTACACAGATAGTAGTCCTTTTCCTCTACATTGTTGACATAGGAGGTAATAGTGATATAAAATTTTGCCTTGGAAACAATGTGTGATGAGGAGATGGGAGAGTTTTGGCCATATTTGGTTCACTGACTATGACTTAGTGTTGTAGCGATGGTAACCATGCCCAAGTCATCTATGAACTTCCAGATTCCATGATAAGGAGCTCATCACACTCTAAGAGAGAATCCCAGGAGATGGGGAGTGGCAAGAAACGACGGGGCAGGGGGCATAAAAATTAAAATGTATCACACACCTGTACAAACTCCACAAGAAATTCTGTCTCAGTTACTCTTCTCTCATTCACTGCTGGGACAAATACCCAACACCCAAAAATGAAGGAAGGAAAGGTTTATTTAGTTCACTGTCAGTGAAGATTTCAGTGCATATTCATCTGGCTCCAAGGCAGCGTGGCACGAGGCAGAGAGCAGCTGTTCAGGGCAGCAGAAAACAGCAAGAATAGCAAGAGCAGAATGGAGGAGGAAGCCGGGCGTGGTGGCGCACGCCTGTAATCCCAGCACTTGGGAGGCTGAGCCAGGAGGATTGGTGCGAGTTCGAGACCAGCCTGGGCTACAAAAGTGAGCTCAAGGCTAGCCTGAGCTGCATAGCGAGGCCCTGTCTCAAAAAGACAAAAAAAAAAAAAAAAAAAAAAAAAAAAAAAAAAAAAAAGAATGGAGGAGGAGCAGCAACAGTGACTACAGAGAGCAAGTCTGTCTTTCCTCATCTGCCCCAGGCCGGGTGTAGCATTCAGACCCATGGTCTTAGCAGTACTCAGACCCATGATCCTAGCCTTGGCTCATGAATAAATCACAAACTCTAGAACCATGCCCCAATGACTACATGAGGGGGGGGCAAATACACAAGCCACAACAAATGTAAACATTTGAAACCAATGTGTACTAACAAAAATAAAATTTTGAGAAAATGTATGTCCATAAACACATCAAAAATAGAAAATACAGCCCATAGTATTAATGTAAGCTAGCTACATTTTCTTTTTTTTTTTTTTTTCTTTTCTCTCCAGGTTGGTCTTGAGCTCACTTTTGTAATCCAGGATGGTCTCAAACTCACACCAGTCCTCCTGCCTCAGCCTCCCAAGTACTGGGATTATAGGTATATGCCACCACACCTGGCGACATTTTCCATTTTAAGCCCTTTTCAGTGGTCAAGTACTTTCCATGGACATTATAAATTGGAAATGCAGATGTACTGACCGTTTAGCAGAGCTTACTAATGGGCCTATGAAAATCTTTTGAAATTTTATTTGGGAATCTTATTCTGGAAATGTCTGAGTGGCAACTGTGTTGCACTGTGATTGATAAAGAACACTGCACATGTTTTCTTCCATTTCAAGAGCGTGAAAATCCTCTCAAGTACTGGGCCTACGGAAGACACTGATTTTATAGTCAGCAATATTGATAAAGCCCTTCAATCCTGGAACTGCTGGTGAGCAAAAGGAACTGAAGTGAACACTGAGTAATCACAGCATATGGGATAGTACATAGGAGTGCAAGTGATAATTAATGCTACAGGAGAAAAATCACTCAGCGGAGGAAATAAATACTGAAGCTGTAAAGGGTCATGGCTTCTTGGCCTCTTAGCTGAAGCTGCAGTAAGCGGAGGACATGGAGCAGGAGACCAGAAGCAGTAGGTGTAGAAGCAAAGAGGCACAGCTAAGGCCCTGCCCAAACAGGGCGCAAAGAGATGTGCGCAGGCAAAAGGTGAGGTGGCCAGCTCAGGGCAGGCTGGATGCTGACCCTGACGTGGCTCAGCTCTTCCTAATGGAGGTCAGGAGAGGCAGGAGAACGCCCTAGGTGGAGGAAAACAGTTCATTACCAAGGCCCAGTCATGGAACCTTTTGCCTAGGCTAGTAATTCAGCCCCATGGACCTGAAAGTAAAACAAATGTAAACGTTCCTCTTGGTACTTTTTCCCTAAAAGACAAAGTTTAAATTTTCAGGCTTAAGCGTTTCAGTGAAGGGCAAACTAAAAAACAAACAAACAAAACCAGAAAAAATACGATTACAAAAATGGTCTACTCCGAAGGTAGCACCTCTGCAGGCAGACAGGGCTCTCATTTGCTATTTTAAAATCAGGTCCTTTATCGTTGTGTTTCCCTGGGCAGAATCCCTTTCCCAACATACAAGAGAGAAAAGAGAGAATGTGGGTTATGAAAAAGAAAGTTCCACTGTTTAGTTTTACTATCTGATAGATTAATTGACCTTTTGAATTTTTACTTTTTGGTTTTGAGAAAATTTCTTCAGATATCTGTAAAATATATTACACAAACAAAATTGTCAAAAGACATAGTATATAAATGGCGAATCAATTCAGATAATAACAGGAATTAAGAAGGAAAACAATTATCCACAATACTGTCTCGTCTGGAAATTTTTGTTCTGCGCATCTTCAAGTCTCTTTATCGCCAAGTTTCTAACGTATTTATGCTTGTGCACATCAGCTACCTTCCCATATGTGTTGGAAGAGATTAGGTAGAACCTTAAGTGTTGTTGGGCAAACTTTGTGGTCAGCTACAATTCACATGAAGTATCTTCTTGGGGTCAAAGAGATAGCTCGGTGGTCTAAATGCTTGCCTGGAAAATGCAAGGAGCAGTGTTTGATCCCTGGTACTGCGTGCTGTACTGCCTGGCACAGAGCCAGCCACTGAACTAGGTGAGGTGACACACGCCTGTCATCTCAGCAGTGGGGAGACCTAGACAGGAGGATCATTGAGTCTGAGCTATGCAGCCAGACCCTTTACCAAATAAATAAATAAAGATTAATAATAATAATAATAATAATAATAATAATAATAAAATATCTTGTTGGTATAGCAAATGTTTGTGTAAGGCCTTCTTTCTCTGTCACCATAGTTGCCATATTTATTAATGTTATTTTGGACAGAATTGCTCACAAATGCTTTTTTTTTTTTTGTCTTTTTGAGACAGGGTCTTGCTATGCTTTTCAGGCTGGCCTTGAGCTCACTTTTTGTAGCTCAGGCTGGTCTTGAACTCGCACCGATCCACCTGTCTCAGCCTCCCAAGTGTTGGGATTACAGGCTGGTGTCACCACGCCCAGCTGCAAATGCTTTTTAATCACATTTTCTTTCTTTCTTTTTTTTTTTTTGTGGGACTAGGGTTCGAACTCACGACCTTGCACTTGCCCAGCAGGCACTTGTGCCTCGGAGCTATCTCCCCAGCACCCCCCCTTTTTTTTTTTTTTTTTTTTTCAATTTTTTATTGTTTAAATTTAACAATGGTTATATTACATATTTTCATCATCAGATCAGTTTAGATTAATACATATAGGTATGTAAGATTGATCAAACAATTAAACATTAACCTTTCTAAATCCACATTACTTTTTTTTTTCTTTTCCCCTTTCTTTTCTTTGAAAGTTGACATATTGCTTATTGTCCTCACA